>BCLK01000432.1:0-100121 GCA_001748405.1 Paraphoma sp. B47-9 | reverse complement strand
CCCCAACCCAACCTCCTTTACCCAACATGCCCTCACTCAACCCGCACCACCCATCCGATCTCTCCAGCATCCAAACATTCACTACACCCGACGGTCTTGAAAGAGAACTTGACGCTAGTATCCAAGACGTACGCATCAATTTCGGATATACCCTTCCATCTATCCCAGCGGGATTAACACCGTCTGAGTACTTTCGCTCCCACATGAGCATCGACGACCGCGAGGAGCGGAAGAAGGCATTTGCTGCTCAGCGCTCGTCCTGGACAACTGGCCTGTTGTGCGCCGATTGGCTCGAACGTATTGACACGCTGCGCATACATGTCCAGAATTGTTGTGGCTTGTTGCTGAAGACGAGGTCACGACGGTGGTAGATTGTATGCTTTATGAAAAAAGGACACGCCTAATGGAGTCAAAAATGTGGAGGGAAGGACTGCTCTGGCCGGATATTGTGATTGAGGGATGTGATGGGGCGGGAGGAAGGGATGCGCTTCAGGATTGGGTGGATGATTTTGGTCAGATGTGGAGGGAAGATAGGTCGCCGAGATATGGCGAAAGGAAAGAATCAGAGTGGGGAAGACGTGCGTACTTCTCTCTTTTTCAGATAGTCTATAGATCTCTCGTCGTAGCTGCAGAAGCATCCAGCATCACAACCATTCTCTCTCGCGCCAGTCCGGCCAAGCCGAATTAGTCTGATGTTCATCCTTCTGGCGTTTCAAAATCCACTGCTCGAACCACCACAGACTCTCCGGCAGGGGGAGAGCAGGTGGCGCCCATTGCATCCTATGGCGAATGACAAACACGAGGTCGAACCTAGAGGCCATGGAGCCAAGCGAGCCAGCAATGTCGTATCTATCCATGAACTCGCGCAACTCGTTGCGTGTCGGAATCGGTCTAGATGGATCGGTTTTTACTTTGATACGGATTTCTCGAGAGTCACGGAGCATGCGTTCGCCGGAGTGCTTGATCCAGGCAAGTAGTTCCGTGTCGAAATGGGTCATTCGCTCTCGTCTGGCAAAGGTATCAAAATCAAGACGGTGGTCTTGTGGCTTTTCAAGCTCCTTGTACCAACGACACGCCTTGTTGAGGAAGCTGTTTGTGCCCGCAAGGAGATGTAAATCGTCTCTACGCATGATAAGTCTTGCGTGTGGATCGGAACGAGTGAAAAGGTGACGAGGGATAGAGGTGTGCGCCCGTCGGTTGAAAATCGCTCGAGATTCGGATGCAATCAGTTGACAAGCAAGCCGTACATTGAATGCAGGAGTGTCTTTCACCAGAATAATGTCTGCAGTCTCTCCGCCTTTGCCGTGCAAACGAATAGCATGATGCACGCGTACGCTTGGGATCATTTCGTAAATTTCCAGGCGTAATTCCGTAGGTAGGTCCAAGAATCCTGTAGGTTGTGGAATGGTGATCGACATGGTGGTATTTGAGAGCCTGGTTTCAAACGTTGTACACTGCCGATGTGCGTCTTATACAACAAAAGCGCGTCCATGGTTTGTGATCCAGGTGTGTGATCCATGAGCAAGCAATCAGGCCCTGGCTTGTCGGGTACTCATGGCCTAGGCAAAGCGGAAACAGGCTTAGGCAAAGCGGAAACACCCCCAGTAGTTGTCGGTTCAGCAATCAGGTCCTGGCTTGTCGGGAACTCATGGCCTAGACAAAGCGGAAACACTCCCAGTAGTTGCCGGTTCCATGTCTTTGGAAACTTCGCTCGCGTCTCGAGTTACCGCCTGCCATTCAACGGCCGCTGCTCCCTCTCTTCCTCATCCCCACTAAACTCATCCAGCTCAAACTCCTGCGCCCCTCTCAACGCCTCTTCATCGCTCTTAACCTTCATAAACCCCTTGTGATCATCCGCAGGATTCGGAAACGGCGTAGCACAATCCTTATTCCTCAACGCCGGATAATATCTCCTATACGTATAATGCGCCACGCTCATTCCCAAAATGCTTCCAACCGTGACATCATACACATCGTGTCTATAATCCTCGCATCTCGATATGGCAATCAGCGCCGCGCCAAGCAACGGCGTAAGCGCAAGGAGCACGCGGGCAAGATCGGCTCGTGGGCGGTACACGTGGCATTGACCAGCAATGAACAGCGCAAGGTATCCCAAGCCCGAGAAGCTGAAACTGCTATGTCCGCTCGGGAAGCTTCTCCAGCCATCATGCAACACGTGGTGATTTTCCTCGGTGCATACTTCGAACGTAACGAGCTCGTGAGCAGGTGTGCCGGGCGCGGGTTTGCATCGCGCGATGAGATCTGGGCGTGGTCGGCCCACGGCGTTCTTGATCACGTCGGTGATGAAGAGCGTAAGGATCATGCTTATGAACCATCCGAGGATTGTTACGTGTGCTTTGTGTGTGCCGGGGCGAACGAGGATGGCCCAGAGGACGAGGATGCCGAGGGGGACGGCACCGGCGTAGATGAAGAGCCATGCTTGGGTGGTTGTTAGCTTGTGCTAATAGTGTATACATAAGTACGTACAAACAGGCACGCGTTCGACGACAGCATGAGGGTACCCAATTGCAAGGTTGTCAAGAAAGAACATGCGGTGAAAGGGTTCAGCTAGAAACTGGATCTGTATCTTGTCTGTCAGCCGACGTAATTGCGAGGAATGGTGTCTTCAGCGCACCAAAATATAGCCAGCTATAAGTATCGCAAGCCCAACATAGTCAGAGGCATATGAACGCTATTGAGTGTTAGCTGGCGTTCAATCGTCTGTTGTGTTGTCCTCACCTGCCAAAACCGCGCCGCGGCTCCGACGAAGCCAGGTTTATTGAGCAGGTCATTCGCAATGCGCCTGTGCGAGGAAGTCGCACTGGCAGGCATGATCGGTCGTTATTGGTGCGTATGACGCATTGCAGTGTGCTGAAGTCTGAGTGTTTGGACTTCGGAGGTGTGGCTTGAACTCCGCAAAGACGCGCTTGCAGGGGACTCGCGGCGCTAGCCGCATTCGAATGTCTCTCCATGTCTTCAAGCCCCTTGCACTTGTATGTTACATTACTTAATACGGCTTTGCTATTCTTCATGATTTATAAATAATGACTTCGTTCGCTCGTTCATCTAATAAGTGGAGGGTAGCATGCCTAACCTGCCACCATCAACCACAATGACACTCCCATTAAGATAGCTCCCCGCCCTGCTCGCCATGTACAGAATAGCACCTGCGATGTCCTCCTCCGTACCTGTCCTCTCCGCAGGTATGACAGATGCATCGATACCTCCAGTACCTCCAGACTTCAGTCCCCCTATGATACCGCTCGCAAGCTCTGACGGAAATAGCCCAGGCGCCAGCACATTGCATCGGATCTTGTAAGGTGCAAAGGCCGTAGCCATCATCTTCATCATGTGCGTGACCGCTGCTTTGCTACTGCTGTATGCAAACGATGCGCCGGCGAGACGACTGAAGCCACCGATACTAGAAGTAGCAATAATTTGACTGCGCAAGTCGGGTGTTCTCTTGTTTCCAGCGTCGAGAAGTTCCAGAAAAGCGAGAGCGGTATAGTGCACACTCGTAGTGTTGACCGCATATGTATTCGTGAACTCTTCCATTGGCGTCTTGAGCGCATGAGCTCTGTACTCCGCGATCGAAGGTGATGCCTCATTGGGCGCGGCTTTCAACGGCCTCGGGCCCATGATTCCAGCATTTGCGACAACGAGATTGACGTAGCCTACATCATCTTCTATGCGTGCGGCAATAGCAAGAAGTGACTCTTGGGATGTGACGTCGCCCTGTAATGGAATGACGACCTCAGCATCGACGCGTTGGGCAGCTTGTCTTAAGATGTCCTCTCTGCGGCCGACAATGTAGACGCGGTGAGCTCCGTTAAGGGCAAGAGCTTTGGCGATCATAAGCCCGATGCCTATCCCTTGTCAGTTTCACCCAATACCAATGATAAACACGTGACATACCTGTTCCTCCCCCTGTTATCACAGCGACTAAACCCTTGACCCCGAAGAGTGAAGCGGCGATGAGGTTGGGTTCCATGGGTCGCAAGGTCGCTACGGGCAAGATACACCGAGGTGGGTTGGCCGTTAACGGACGAAATGGAGGCTGGAAGGTCGTCGCCGTCCCTGTTGTTACAAGTCTCTAGCTTCGGCTCCGCAGTCCGAAATCTGATACTGCGTGCGACCCGTCGAGAATTCTCGTTACCGTAATCGCAATCACCGTATACCTGTCGACACTCTTCGCCGAGCGATCCTCTATGATTGAAGGCTACGACACGGCAGCATCGTGAAGCTGATGACCAATAGAGTGCACATTAACCTTGACTTCATCCCCATGGCGGGAAGTAGCTTCCTTCAATTGGGACTGCAGCAGGCTCGTTCTCATAATTAAAAGGATCGCCCCAGAATCCCTACTCGCTATTAGTACCTCTGTACACCTGTTGTGGTAGAAAGTCTTACAAAGTCAAAATCAGGCAAAATGCCCGGTGTTGGCTGCACGTCGCCCACGATATTATTAATGTTGTTCAAGTTGAAGTCATCCCAATTCGGTTGGACCTGGCCAGGTACCTGATGTGGCATGGGTAGGTTTGGATTAGGTTGCATCTGCTGCGAATTTGACGTGATTGGATCTGGCGTGTACTGTCCAGAAGTCACCTGCATCGCGTAACTTGGTATCGCTCCGATGGCCGGATAGATGCGCACGTTGTCGTTCGAAGGATCCTCTAATGGGTGCGCCGATCTTGATGGTATAGGAGGACTCGTATATGCGCTCGAGGTCTGGGGTTGGTTTCTGGCCGACGAGTTGTGCTCCTCAATGGCTCTGTCGATCATGTTTCTGACTGCTTGCCAGGCCTTTGCACCATTGTTCTCGCGTAGTAGGCGTACCATTTGTAATGCGCGCAAAGCCCGTTGTCGATCCGGAGTGTCGAAAAGAGGATTGCGAAGTTCAGACAAGACATGCATGATAGCTTGGAAAGAAGCGATACCTCCTTGAAAGGTTAGCGTAATGACTACTCCAGCACGCGTGCGACATACCTATATGCCACTGGAATCGCGCCGCGTCCACATCGGCGGCCGCTCCATTGATTGTCTCAATACAGTTCACAGACTTTTCGAATATTCTACAGACAGAATTAGCATCGATCAAGATCAACCTTCAGAATTTCTGCAATGAGGAACGTACGATCTACGGATCTCGTTAGAGAAGACTACGTCTCGGTAGGCTCTTGGCATACGAAGCCAAAATAGCAAGTAAGCGCGCCATTCCAGTAATGCAGCCAGTCCGAGGCAGAGTCTCTGCATTGGAACCTCAGGTCTGCAAAAACGGAGATATTTCCGTTGGAGCTCTTCGTGATACTCGTTGAGCATGACTTTGATCTGCTCATACAAGCCCTGCAGCTCTTGAGCAGGGTCTGGCCGAGAGGTGCCATTGAGCCCAGAATCGAGCATACGTCGTTCCAAACGGTAGGTGCTTTGTATGATCCGCCGAAGACATCTCATGCCAACGAAACGGACAAGCTGGAACGTCATTGATGTATGCTTTGCAGCATCATAGGGTGTCGGTCCCGGACTTTCGCCGTCCATGAGATCTTCATCATCAATATTTCGAGGCAGTAGCGTGGTATAGAAATCTTCAGAAATGCTCGGCTCTTGTCCCTTGCACTCGGCTGCACGAAATTCCAAATGTCCAAGTTGATGCCACATCCGACGCCGAGATTCGATCATGACAGCATCCATCGATCCTGTGGGAAAGAGGGAGGGATCACGATGGAGACCTTGGTTCAACGCAATACGGAAAGCAAGACCTAGTAGTACCCACGCCTTACCTAATTATAGTCAGTAACGCGGCGTCAGGGTTGAGTGGCTAACTTACCCATATCTTCTTCCCGTGTTATGCATGTAAGCCAGAGTACGAAGCCCTGAAAGATCTCCAGATTGGATGATGTTAGGTAATTTTCTCTAGCGAGCGAAATTTCAATTCCAAGTTGGTAGCGGTCGAGAAGTGACTCTTTGGTTTCGTTGAACTTTCCCTGGACTACTTTTGGCGGCAAGGAATTGATGGCGGAGAAATAGATGGCGAAAGCAATCGGATGGGTTTCATCATTGTAAGACGCAAATCTGCGTAGAACAGTCGGCTGGTGGGTGATTCTGACCATCGGGTCGACATTCGCGAAGTACACGTCTAGAAGTGTATCGCGAAACTCTTGGCTGTGCGGTAGCAGCTGCCCCAAATCGGACCCTAGACCTGCACGTCCGAGGGAGAGAAGATCGACGAGACTGTTTTGCGGTATTTCTTTCTTCTCTTCATCGGTCTTGTCGCCGAGGAGGGCTTTGATGTCTTGTATCTGAATAACTGTCAGCTTCTCCATTTTTTGGCATCTGATTTTCTCCATGTAGCGCTTGACAGACGCAGGACTAATGCACTACACGCGTGTTCCAATTTGGCAGGACTCGCTGATTGACAAAACGTACCTCATCTGCCAGTAACGCAAAATGCAAGGATGATACGAACTGCGACCTTCCTCCGTCTAAAAGCAAAGTGCCGTCGCCATCGTCAGAGGCCATCCCTTGGCCCATCGAGGTCTGGCTATTTGAAGATGGCGTCAAGGCTTCCTGCTCCTTTCTATCCAGATCCGCGCTCGATCTGACGGAAGTTGACGGATTTGCTGCCTGTCCCGCGACAGCTCTCTCTAGAAGTAGCTCAAGTCTGTCGAGGCGAGACTGCACGTCACCGGTCTTCGCGGGCTTTCCATTCCCGACCGTACCTGACTTTGATATTCTTCCAGCAGCTAGTTGCGTTGGCAGCTGATCCGTCCAGGTACATGCGTGATTTCCTCGTGTGCATGCACCACATATTGGATGAACGTGGTCGCATTTGACCTTCCGGCGGCGACATGTGAGACATGATGAGATGATGCGTTGTCGTCCGCCTCCAGACTTTGTCGTTGAAGTTGTCGGCGAGTGTGCCCCAGATCCTGCTCTCGCTTCAACCATCCCTTCTCTTTTGCGACACAACCCTTGTGCAAATTTGCGATGTTGCGAATTGTTCTTTCGGAGAACGGCGGACAGCACAAGCCGAAGCAGACTGAATGCGCTTATCGCCCCGCACGTGGATGCGCTTTGTCTTCTCTGGGACTAGTCTGACTGTCACGGAGCGCACCTTGAACGGGAGGCACTTTCTTCAGTACAGCAATACCAGAACACCAACAAATTATCGAAGTCAGGACTCTCGCATCAATGTTCCCCTTTTGTGATGTTCAGTTCGAGTCATTCAACAATTCGGTAGCTGCCGACTCACCCTGCACAATCACGTCAGTGGAGGCTGCCAACACCCTGACAAAGCGACCATATCCCTGCTATGCATACGCTCTATCACGTACGTAAGCTAGCTGAAAATCGCAATGCACACCTTACATCAATAATGTCATCCAATGTGCTCCTACATCCCGTCGACGCGATTGACCTAGTACTATCTCGCCATTGTGGTCAACCTTGCAGATCTAACCAACCATGCGTCATATGGCTGACTTACCATATACCGCACGATGATCTACTGTCCCTGCATAATGTTGGCTAATCCACAGCGCGCCCGGTGTGTTGAGCCGCCTCCTAAATTGTCGTAAGGTGGACAGCGGGCATCCTCTTTGCCAATTTTGTAGTGAATACGTCCAAGAGGTCTGTAGTAGTGGTGTCGAAACATCGCGAGTGATCACGACTTCATCTGCAGCGTTCGAAATCCTATCACATCGGGATGATAGGCCAATCTTGCTATTGACAGAAGAGTATCGTGGCTCGTGATGAAAGACTGAGTATGTTTGCGCCTGTTGCATAAAGTAGGTTAGTGTGCGGATGGGGCATCTAAAATACTCAGGCAACATTCAAAGGATTGACAACCTGACATCGGAAACGGTCCGAAAGCCTTACTGGTCCCAGTCGTAACCAGTATTGGCTCAAGCCAAGGTAGCGCTGAGTCTTCAGCCCTGAATTTCCCACGTGCTGGTACAGATGTTCTCGGCTCGGAAATCTGGCGTTGCCGGCAACCCCACGATTTTCGATCTCATGACACCTTACAGACCGCACTTGGTGCAGTATCAGAGTCTTTGGACTTCAAGGTACCGTTAGTTCTGTACAGCAAACACCGCGAGCGGGCTACCGAGTCTCATATGAGATCGCCTACTACCCTCTAGTGAGATACTACCACTAGAGTCGTCTTGGGTCGAGAACGCAGATCGCTCAGTATATTCAGCCATCGGAAACGCTATCTACCATCATGCGTGTCTATTCATGCTATATAGCTTATGTTACCCTAGAATTCATTCGCCTAGCTCTGGCGCTGCTGATGTTGCAATACTGTCCTTGCTGTCGCCTGTTCAAGCTCAGCGAGAAAGCAGCGAAGTCCGAGAACTGAGCGTGGTGTAGGCCTTATTTCCTTGGCGCACCATACGCTTACGCCAGCAATACCCTTGGAAGCAACGCAACTTGCTCTTTACGGCTTACTTGATTAAGTGGCTTGAGAGTTCAGTGCATTAGCTGTTACGGCATCTGCAAAGCTTATTGGCGGTCCTTGAATGGAATCTTTCCACCCCCAACCTGGCCAATGAGAGTAGTCTATTCCCCTCAGCTATAAGCTCGTCTAGGTATATCGCTGAGTTGAGCTGAAAGGCGAGATGAGGGGTTGCTGACTGCTACTACCCTCACTTTGGCATGTTAGGGCCCGCGGATCTGGGTCGAAATAGGCGGTCCGGACTTAAGGCGTGCTGAGACCGGGTGAGGTGGAGACGAATTGTGGCCTGAGGACGAGCATGTTTGTATAAGAGTCGCATCGCCGCTCGCTGCTCGTCTAGACTGGCAATTCAGATCAACGTTCAAGAGAGAAATTAGCACGAAACTCTGATATATCGACAGCAAAAATGGTGCAAACAAAGCTCTTCATCAACAACGAGGCAGGTGTACATGGCTTGGATTCTCTCGTCGCTCGCTAACACGATGTAGTATGTTGATGCCACATCGAACGAGACGATTTCTATCTACTCTCCTCACGATGAATCGCTTGTCGCGGACGGCATCCAAGTTGCCAGCAGCGGTGATGTCGACAAAGCAGTAGCCGCAGCTCGTGCTGCCTTCAAAGGCGAGTGGTCAAAGTGGACCGCGCAGCAGCGCAGCGACGTCATGCACAGATTTGCCGACCTGATCGACAAGAACGCAGAGATGCTGGCTGGCTTGGAGTCGAAGAGCATGGGTCAGCCAATTAGCGTCGCGCTTTGGGTATACAAGCTTGTTAGCCAAACATTCAGGTAAGGAGATAACTTCTCTCGACATGAATCGAGTGTATGCTGACTGCTCAAGGTACTATGCTGGTTGGACGGACAAGTTACCTGGTGAACAGTGGCCAGAAGAGGATGGCATTTACCGCATCATCCAGTACGACCCCCTCGGCGTATGTGCAGGCATCGGTGCCTGGAATGGCTCTGGTATCTTCTTCGGATTCAAAGTCGCAGCTGCTGTAGCCGCTGGATGTACCTTCATCTACAAAGGATCCGAGAAGTCCCCACTTGGCCTACTTCAAATCGGTGACTTGATCAAAGAGGCGGGATTTCCTCCTGGCGTAATCAATATCGTTACTGGAGATGGCAAGGTCGGAGCGGCTTTGGCCAGTCACATGGACATCAACAAGATCAGCTTCACCGGCTCTGTCTTTGCCGGTAAGAAGGTGCAGGAGCTGGCTGCTAAGAGGTAAGTTGCAATTGCTTGCGTCCATACCAGCCTTCTGGGTGAAGATGCTGACAGATATGAAGTAATCTCAAGCGTGTTACTCTTGAGCTTGGCGGCAAGTCGCCCTCTCTCATCTTCGCTGATGCGAATATCGAGAACGCCCTGCAGCACCACTCTCAAAACTTCCTCTTCAACAGCGGTCAGGCCTGCATTGCAGCCTCTCGGACTTTTGTGCACGAGGATATCGCGGATGAGTTTGTCAAGCAGCTCAAGGTGCGCTTCGAGCAATTCAGCCACGCCATCGGCTCGCCTGCAGACGCCAAGACGTTCATGGGGCCATTGGTTGATGGCAAGCAGTTCGAGCGTGTTATGGGCTTCCTCGACATTGGCAAGAGTGAGGCCGAGCTCATTACTGGCGGTGTTCGAAAAGGCGAGAGCGGGTTCTATGTCGAGCCCACCATCTTCCTTAATCCTAAGGACGACGCTCGCATCTACCGGGAAGAGATCTTCGGACCTGTCATAACAATTCGCACATTCAAGACAGAGGAAGAAGCTGTCAAGCTGGCAAATGATACAGCATTTGGCCTCTCTTCATGCATCTTCACGGCTTCCATACCTCGCGCTCTTCGTCTTGCGAAGCAGATTGACGCTGGCAATGTCAACATCAACACCAGCCAGGTATTCAGCCCCCATGCGCCGTTTGGTGGTGCGAAGGAGTCGGGCATCGGTCGCGAGGGAGGCAGACTGGGTTTGATGAACTACCTGGAAGCCAAGACCATCAGCATCAAGTAAGTGGTGTTTCTATCTCAACATTGACCGTACTGACAGCTCGTAGCATGAACGCATAGAAGGAACAAAACCTACCGAGGGCCACCAGATCGTTGGTAAGCGGGTATATATCGCGCAACAATGCGTTTAGCCAAATAAAAGTACATCCCACAGACTTCTGCAATGTTGATCCACGTAAGCAGCCATGGGTGCATGGGACGGTGCCCATCGCGTACCGCATTGATGACAAGGATGACTTGCATGGTGGCAGCTGCGAACCATGGATCACTGTCGATCTGGTATCCTCCCTCGCATCCCCATCTCTTTCCCCGATGAAGTTTTCATCAGCACCACGGCCACAGTGTCGTCTCTTTTTCCCACGATAGCGAACAAAACGTGGTCGAGGTACAAGGGTATATCGTGTGGAAGCATGGCAGTAACACGGCACACGCTAGGCAAGGAAATGCCAAAATATGTAGCCAATCACTACCAACGGGACGGGAAAACATCCACCCCACATGCATGCCGCCTATCGGTCGTCACACGTCACCGGCGTGATTCGACATGTCGTCCTGCGCGCCGCTGATCTGAGTGGCCCACGGAACCGCCAGGGCATCGTGCCGTGCATCGAGGCTGGCACCTGCAGTCAAGCCTCGCGTTGCATGTAGTGTTGAGATGGCATTCCTTTGCAATCCGCCATCCTCGCGATCCCTCTGCGAGGCGTCATCGGCACCCCGCGCTCAATCTGTCCGCAGAGCGTAGCTGATCTGAGCTGACCTGAGACGACCTGGGTTCCTGCGCGAAGACAAACGAGAACGGGAAGCGACAGGAACATCCAAGAATCCTTTCACCGCCCGGGAAAAGCATATGTATAAGACATGTCGAGATGACGGCCTTGTCTCCAGGTCAGCCTACAAATGCAATGGGAGAAAATCATCCGATAGCGCGCTGACTGAGCCGTATCGACAGACATCCGCGACTCGACCTTCCGGTCTCTCAAACTCACGTGTCCCTCCGCCGAAGTCGTGCACGACGAGTTCCCATCTGCGAGTACCGTCTCGCCGCTCATGGAACACCCGAATCCGAATCCATTTGGCGACGCGGACGGGGAGTGGTCGGACGAGGAGGTGCTCATACCAAGAAGCAGGCGGAAGACACAGTACATACCACCACATGTCAAAGTCACATCTGCAGAGACGAGCTCCGAGGGGTCGACAGCCAGCTCTCCCAGTCCCAACCGACTGAACGTCAATGGCAGTCCTATGGTGCCTCCTAAGAGCCCCTCACGGCCAGACGTCCGGGCCGGTAGCAGCCAGGACGATCTCGTGCAGCGCTTCTACCAAGTAACCCGCGAGCGCGACGCATTGCGCAAAGAACTCCAGCGCAAAAGCGTCGGCCCGCACGGCATACCCCTGCGCGACTCGGTCGTCTACAAATCCGAGGAAAAAACCCTCATCGAAGAACTCCACGCCCTCCGCTACGAGATCCGCATCTGGAGCGAAGAATACTTCTCCGGCCCTATCAAAGCCAGCAGTAAACGGCCGCACCTGCACCGCGCAAAAGAGCTCTTCGCACCCCTGAGCGACAACTATACGACATACGTCAAGAACCCCGCCGAGCGCCCCTTGCTCGTCCAAGCATACCTGTGGTCCAAACTGCAGCAGAAAATCTTCAGCAATTGGCAAAAAGGCTGCGGCTACGTCTGGGCGGGCAAACTCGGCGACAAGAAACTCCGTGCCATCAACGACACGCTGCGCAAGGCAGTCAAGAACGAAGAAGAAGCGGAGGCATACCACCACTGGCGCTCAAACACGGTCAATTTGCTTGTCCCGCTGGTCGAGGGCAAATGGCGCCCCACGTTTGACGCTGCGCCGGTGCTGAAACGAATTAGTCGGTTCTGTAGCCGCATGCGCAGGAAGTTGCGGCCTTGGAGTGTGAGGAGTCTAAGAGATGGAAAAGAACAACTACATACGATTGTCAGTGCGGCGGTGGCGCTGGATCTGAAGATGAAGCGCCAGCGCGCGGATTACAGATTTGTTACATTTACAGGCGGTAAGAAAGAGGAGTTCTACGGTTACGGCTTTTACGAGAGCGAGATGGAAGATGTGTATGATGATGAAGATTCCTCGCATCCGTATGGTCCGAGAGGCGGAGGAGGAGGAGTCAAAGGGAGGAAAGTTGAATTAGCGCTTGCTCCCGCCCTCGAGAGGTGTGGCAACGCGAACGGGTATACCTTCGATCAGAGTTTTATTCTGGTCAAAGCGGATGTGAGTTGTAAGAGATTAGAGAAGCCCGGGCCGAAGAAGAGGAGGGGCAGTGTGGGTAGCAGGCACAGGGCTGGGGTGAGGAGTTTAGGGAAGGTGTGGGACAAGTATGCATGATGTTGTCCTAGAGCAGAGATGATTGCATTCACTTGTACGATTGTTGTGAATAGAAGTATGTTTGGTGGACTTTGGGTGCATTTTGAAAGGGGATCTTGGTTTACATGCTCCGCATTTCGTATGAATCTTCTGGACATGTTATCCAACTTTCCCTTCGTCTATGGGAGAGTCCGGCACATTTGTCCCTTCATCTCCACACGTACATTCATCTTGGTTCGCATCCTCGACTTCGTACACTCATACGTACACCTGTCGAATCGCTCCATCATTCTTCATGACCTTCGGACTGTCTTTCCAGTCTCCTGTGCTGCCTCAACTTCCAGAAACAGATTCTAAGTGCATTTCGCGCATCCAAGTTTCTGATCACTCACAGCCGTCTCCATCCCCCGTTCTCCGCACTGACCCCACGCTCCATTGCACTCACCACCGCGCCCTCTTCCTACACATAATACCCCGTCCCCATCCCCCATCCACACCTCGAACACCCTCCACCCCTACTCTTCGACGCAGACGATGTAGCAGAGCCTACACTCGACCAAGGCAATACATCTCACATGCCCATTAGTCATACATGCGCAATAACACTTGAAGGGGTTGTAACATACTCGACACCACACCCACAGATCCGCCGTACTGTCTGGTCTGCGAACTTCCAGCCACAAAGGGTTTCAAGGTTTTTTGGCCGCGTCCGCACGCGTAGCATACAGAGCTAGTTCGTAGGGTGGAGGATGAGGATGAGGACATTGTGTTGACTTGGGCATGAAATCTTGGAATGATGATAAGAGGTTGTGCTGAAGGAAATGGAGGGACTGAGATGATTGTTGCGGTATAGGATGTTGGATGGATTGGTGTGCTGGCCACGTCCTCGCGGCTGAGCGAGTGGGGACGCAGCACGTGTCATGCATGGTTATTCCTCCGCATGATTTCTAGCCTGAGAACATGACGGGGACAGTGTGTTGTGGAAGTGTAGATTTAACGCGTTTCGGGGTACAGTGAGGATCATCGAACACTGGGTGAGGTTTAGGGAGGGATGGGTATGGAAGCTTTCCGCGCGGTTCATTTGCATTGATATAGACTTGAACGATGTCTGATAGATACGCTACAGCAAGATCCCGGGTGCATCCATTCTGATATCTAAACATGAAGGTTGCCTTCGTTTCATTTCACACTCTGTATCCATCAACGTCCAATTTTTGCCCTTTCCTTCTGCCCATGCCTCGGGCTCTCCAACTTGGACGTCTATCACATCATGTGTCTCCAAACCAACCATCACACACAACAACAGCCCGTATCGCTTAACCATCAGCGGGGTTCGGCGCGAGGAGAGGGCGGTAAAGGGCGAGTAGGAGGGGGTCCAGGGACTGGGGGCATTGACACAGGGGCCATTGTCGCGTTTCTCTGTCGAGTGTAGTCGAGTGTAGACTAGAGGACGGCAGTATGGTAGCGGTCAGTGTTAAGTCCTCGTGATTCTTTGTTGTATTGCGGCTTGTCAGTGACGAGCTTTGATCAAAGAACGGGCTCGTTATACCTGTGCGTAAAGCTCGGAGGCTGGGTAGAATTATGAAGGAGATTGTTCGGGAAGAGATTGGAATAGCAGGAATCAGGCAGACGGAACGAACTGATATATCAAGAGATTGTAAAGCGAAGTAAGCAACGTTTTCGATGGTTGCGGGGTAAGTCATGCGACTGCAAAAAGTGAAGCGGGGTGCATGCATGAGGATAAGAGGAGGTGTAAGGCTGAGCTTATGCTTGTACCCCTTCCATCCTTTTAAGATAACACTGATAAGTCGAAAGCACGCGTGTATTAGCACCCTGTTGTTGTCCAAATATGAAAAGATTCTAACATGCCTATTCTCATATGCATCGCCAAATTGCTAAGACTTTCCCTCCGTCTTATGTACATGCTCTTTACCGCCCAACAGTACCGTCTTCATGAGCATTGCTTTATGGTCGCTTTCTTGCCACTTCTCCTCCACTAGTATAGGGTACCATAGCATATAGCATCCGTTTTCGACTAACCTTTTACCTCTGCATGCGGTGCAACGAAATTGTGCGGATGTACTGGATGTGAAAGCTGAAGTGCGAAGACACGACTATGCAAACATATAGTTAAGGGCAATGTAAGATTCATGTCTTCACAATGTACGCTCTACCGATAGCAAGATATGCAGTTTGACGTCAGGTTATGACATGACTTGACGGGCCATGTTGCCCAGGTGTTCGTCCGTTCTAGAAGGCGATGTGACATTTCCAAGCACTGATACGCCTTACGACGACTTCACCTCGATTCTTACATCCCAGCCCGACTTTTCTCCATACTAACTGTCGCGTGAATACAACCGCACCACCCAACACCACTTCAACGCAAACCCATATACCGACAGAAGCACCTACCTCGTCTATCAAGCCACAAAACCAACCGCATCTACTTCTACTCTTCCCATACCCTTCCCAGCATCCAATCTACCCACCAAATCTCACCTCACAACCCTCCTCACCACGCCCTCCCTTCTTGCGCGAAACTTCAAACACCCTTCTACCCATCCACTCGCATCGCACTGCACAAGCCATTCGTCCTTACACGCTGGGCAAGCTTCGTCCTCGTCATCGAGGCGCATAAGCCATGCATTATCGTCACCAATATCCTGGGACAGTATAGAAGCGCATGTGACATCGGATATGACTGTATATGTCAGTTAAGGATGTACACGTGTATATAGTACGCGTACGGTCTCTGTATGTCTTTGTTTGGCCGCTGCCTGATGTGATAGGGTCGGCGATCTCGGGGCAATGAGCGGTGAGCGGAAATGGGGTTGGGTCGGTCATGGTGGACGGTGGGGAGTGGTGATTTTAGGACTGGATGCGAGGAAAAAGAAAGATGGCGTTGTGACTGGCATGGTAGTCTGGATATGTAAAACCTTCGTTGAAATGTGAGGCGAAGCAGTGTGCCAAAGTGAGGCGAAGTGCAGCATATCGCACGAAGGCCGGCATTTGGATGGGAACAAGATCACAAGTTTTATATATACGAGGTTCATATTAGAAGTGTAGAAATGATCTAATCTCAACTATGCCAACTCTTCCGTCCCGTAATCCACTTAAAACTCGCACACCACCCCTCAACCTCCCCCCTCTCCGCACGATTACACCAATCAACAATCTCTTCCCTTGCCGTATCAATATCCGCCATAACCTCCTCGAGCGTCCAAATGCGCCCCTCCTTATCCCCATACTGCGTCAACAAGCGCGGCATACCCGCTTCAAACGTCTCCATCAGGACAACAAGCATAAGCTTCCCGATCGTCTTTTGCGCTTCGTCGTCCGGCCATTGGCCAACTGGGACGTTGACGGTTGTGGTTTTGATATCCGTGAAGCCGGCTTCTTCGAGGTATGAAGGGTGCATGTAGAATGTGCCGAGCGGGCGGCCGGATTTGAACGATGCTTCGATGCCGGCTTTGTAGAGTCTGCGGACGGTGGGGAGGGGGAGTGTTGATGGATCGGTCGAGTCGGTGGGGAGCGGGACTTGGCCGAAGTCGTAGTCTGCTACTTCGACCCAGCCGCCGGGGGATAGGCTCTTGTGGATTTCGTTGTAGACTTCTTCCCAGTGCGAGAAGACGCCTTTCATGTTGCGCAGATGGATGAGCTCGTATGGCTCGCTGAAGTGCCACCCGGGCTCGGGTTGGCTGGTGAGTACGAATGGATTTGGGATTAGGGATTCCATCGACTCTTCGCCGTCTGGGCCGCTTTGTGAGCGCGACCTGTTTGGTGAGGTGTCGAGCGGATTTCGGTTGGTGGTTTCGGTGAAGAAGTCGTATCGCTCCAGCCAGGATGTCAACGTGTCCATGTCCGTTTCTTGGTTCCAGACATCCAGATCGTCGAGTTCCCATGCGACCTTGGAGCCACCAAGCGTCGCTTCGGTTGTATCGATGTCCCATTCGGTCATGTCGATGCCGACAACCTCTGCGGCTGGGTATTGCTGGGCCATTGCAACAGCCCAGTGTCCCGGTCCAGTGCCGAGATCAAGAATTCTTCTGGTCGATGGAAGTGGCCTAGTTGTCGTCAACTTTCCTTTGAGTGCGTGCACGAAGACTTGGTGCTGTAGCGCCAGCATATCTTGCTGCCTGAAATCGTTGTTCGGCATGAAGACGCATGGCATGTAGTATGTCTGATTGCCATATGTGCGTCCATTTTCGTGGATATATTCGAGATCGTCAGAGGCCAATGTTCGTACGGATCGACTGCGTTGTTTGTGTTAGCCATACGCTCGGTGCGCTTTCGTTATAGCAGCGTTGTGTCGTGGTCGGGCATCGCGCAAAGCAGGGTGCGAATGACGACCGGGAATGCGACTGAGAGAGGAACCTGATAGTTTTCGATATAAACACAACATCCAGACTTACATTGATCCTATCGAAGTTGAGCTACTTGAGTCAGCTCGTGCGCGTTTGGGTGGAGAAGCCGCCGTGTGAGCTGCTACCGAGCTCTCGGGTGGTGGCGCATTCTCGACCATGGTGTCGGGAGAAGGAAGTCTGGACGCGCGGACACTTGACTGTGTTGGTATAAATCGACAACAAGAGGCTTTTAGTTGCTGGACGTGTCTCTTGGAAGAAGGGATATGACTATGTCCATATTGCTCAAGAAGCGCGATGCTAAAGTTCAATGGTGCGGGCCCCACGGCGGAAGCAACGTTTGCTGGGGTCGGCAGCACCTGATTTCCTGTATGGTTCCTGGACCTTCCCAACTGTCTGGGGCTTTCTAATCGTTGTGCCGAATGCCGATGTCACAGACGGCGGAGCAAGCAGCTGGCGTGAGCTGCTTCCTCCTCGCAAGTATACCTGTTGGTGGTGTAAGAGCTGCAAGGGGCGAGCGAATCTGGCAGACGAGCTATGGCCACTGTGTAAGCAGCCAGTCTCGACTGACTCCTGAAATGGTGGGATAGGCGGTGGGATTCCCGAAGTGCTATGGTCGCACTAAGCTGGGGCATGCAGCGTTGCGCACCCAGGCGTCGGAATGAAAACAATGCCTTTGCGGACCAGACGACAATAATTGTATGCTGATATAGCGGCCGTTAAAGCCGTGTTTGAAAGAGCCTCACTCCCACCGAGAGGTTTCTGCGCACGGGACCCGATTGCGAGCTTTTCTCAGAGCAGGAGAAGGCAATTTCGGTGAGATGCGGAGTGCGAGCTAGTAGTGCTTGGAGGGGCACTTCCGCGTGCAGCCTTAAGTGGGATCATCGCGTGCAGTAGTTGATGATCCTGCAAGCCAATGCAGAATCTAAATCACTTGGCGAAGCGAAGGTTTCGCGGTGTGCGGAGAGGTTAAACATGACAAGTGCAACATGTGCAGTCTGGTAAGGCCTTGCCGTCGGATTAAGCATGCGATTCGGCGGCGTGGGGTTTTGGGTTCAGACGATCGGCGCTCAACCGCGCCGTCGGAACAGGGACCAGTCGACCAGACCCACGCGCTGGGATAGGAAGATTGCCCTGCGATTCCACAATGCGAGAATTATTTTCGCAGATATCAGTCATGTAGCCCGAGGTACACGCGTCGCCGTCACAAGAGGTCAACACTTCGATATCGCTGGAACCAGGAAGATGCTGGTTCGCTGCAGGAGTTCGGAGATGGTTGCTGCGAGCTGTCCTGCTGCATCAGGGGTCTGCAGTCAAAATGCTAGAGGACTGCGGACCCGCCACATATCAGAGCGTACAGCCCATTGCACTCGCAATCAGCTCAATGTAACCATCGTCAGGATAAGTCTTGTCGCCGCCACGCTGGTCGGCCGTCCCGTATCTTGACTAAAGAGTCGTTGATAACGTGATCATTGGTGACACATACTGGGATTTCCGGCGATACACCACGCTGGCAGCCATGCATGCTGTGGCGGTTGTACGGACATGCTACCGCATCTGCTGCGTTTCATTCCCAACTCGTGCATCCCTTTGTATGTTGGCGAATGCACCTTGGCCAGGTTGCCCGCGCAAGGTGAAGTGGACTTGTTCCTCTTTGGCTGACCTCATTCACTCGTAATGAGCGACCGCGCGGACCGTCCGAACCTTTCCGCGAGACTGTCTTGTCCCAGTTCTGAGAAGGCGTAAGCATTCCCAGAGTGCCGAGGGTGAGGTTCTGGGTAACGTGCGTGCGTGGACGGGGTTTAGCGAGAGAGCAGATCCAAAAGGTTAGGCGGGAAGCATGTGAACGGTGGAGGATTCGAGTCATGGTGCTGCATACGGAAGGAACGCGGGGATAGATCTTCCGATCTCAAGGAGGCGATGGCGTAGAAGTCGAGAGGAAAGTAGATATTCATTGAGGAAGATGGTGTTAATGAAGCACATGTCGTCGTCGCGCCTTCTTTCTGATATTTGTTCCATGCTACATCTTGCTTGACAGCCCTGAAAAGTACTAGGACGTGCTCTACATCTCTAGTCCACCTCCTGGCCCTCGAACTTAGGCAGTCGCGCGGCAACATCCGCCCACTTCTCCTTGCCAGTCACCAGGCTGGAGATGGCCTTTGTGATCTCATCTAAGCTAGCACGAACCTGTTCTGTGGAGTCGCGGTCTCGCAATGTGAAGCTGTTGTCCTTGACGGACTGGAAATCAATGGTGATGCCCAAAGGTGTGCCGAGCTCATCGTTACGCTACACAGAGTCAGTCTAGGGTCATTCGCCAGAGAGTGTTGCTCACCGAGTACCGCTTGCCAATGGAGGCGCCAGAGTCGTCGACACGGGTCGAAATACCAAGCTCCTGGAGCTGATCGCTCAGTGTCCGCACAAACGGCTTGAAGTCGGCATGTGAGCTCAATGGCACGATCAGAACTTTGGTTGGCGCGACCGTCGGAGGGAACGAGAGGACACCGCGAGCCTCGTCTTGCTCTCGTGTCCAGTAGAGATGTTCGCAAAGAGCCTGCTTCCGTCAGTGCTCGTTATGTGTTATGGTTGTGAGCATGTACTTACGTAGAATATGCGACCGATACCGAAGGATGGTTCGATAACGTTGGGAGTGTACTCTCGCACATTTTCCACCCGTGTGCGCTTCTCGATTGTGATGAGCTCTTTCGGAACCTCAACTTTGCCGTCACCAACGCCAGGTACGTCGATGACAATTTTGCCTTCCTTCTCCAGGTCAAGGGAAAGCTTTTCACGCAATTCTTGCGTGAGCGCCTCGATAGCCGCCTCAACAGTCTTGCCGTCCTTCTTGAATTTGGGACCAAACTTCTTCTTCTCCAGCTCGACTTGCCACTCCTCAATCTTTAGCGGCTCTTTCCTTGGCTCGCGAACGACTAGCGGCGCGCCAGTCTTCTTCATGTGCACCGTGAGATCGTATGCGCTGCGATCGGCACAACCGACGCATTCTATCCAGCCAAAGGAAGTGAGAAGCTCGGCGTCCCAGCAGTCTGCAGCATAATGGGCCATCTCGTTTGCCATGTGTTGTCGGAATCGGATCTTCTTCGGGTCGACACCAATTTTCAAGAGGAACTGCTGGATACGAGCGAGGAAGTAACCAAGAGTCTCGTTGTCCACCAAGCCGCTCTCAACAGCCTTGCCAATCTTTGTGGTTTCCACTTTTGTCTTGCCAGACAACTGTACCTCGCGATTCAGGAGTTCGAGCTCGACATCCTTGACTTCATCGAACCTGTGGTGTTTCTTGCCGCCTTCAGGGTCGACAAAGTGCTCGATCTCAGCCATCAAAAATTCTCGTACGCGTAGTAGGCCGGATCGTGGAGAGATCTCGTTTCGGAAGGACTTGCCAATTGAGGCAGAAGCAAATGGCATCTGCTGCTGGTTGAATTCGAGCAGCTTCTGGAAGTTGAGGAACTGGCCCTGCGCGGTCTCTGGTCGCAGGTAACCGGGCATGTTTGAGGATGGGCCAATCGAAGTCTGGAACATGAGATTGAATGCGACAGGAGGGAGTAGCTCGCCGCCAGTCGCAGGGTTCTTGATGTCGTACTTCTTCATCAGCAGACCAAGTTCCTCGCCGCTGTAGTTGTCAATCTTGGCAAGCACCTCCTCAATCTCCTGCACGAGCGCATCGTCCAATTTGATAGCGGCGATGTTCTTGACCTTCTTCTTTTTCTTCTTTGGGTCTTCCTCCTCAACCTCAACCTTTTGGCCGCGCGCCTCCTTGTTGCCCTTCAGTCGTGCTTCGAGCACTTCCTCGACGAGGTGGTCGGCGCGGAAGATCTCGCCCGTCTTGGGGTCTTTGCACATCCAGTCGGCGAACTTGTCGACGTGGCCGGACGTCTTGAGGACTTCGTGGGGCGTGAGCATGGTGCAGTCGACTGTCAGGTGTCAGTGACGGCATCCCCAATTGGTCTCGTGCGCGCTACCCTCGAGCATGTTCTCCTTCAGCACAAAGTGTTTCCGCCATATGTCGACAATGTTGTTCGTGAGGGCGCAGCCAGCCGGGCCGTAGTCGTAGAGACCAGATACACCGCCATAGATGTCGAAGGCGGGTGTGTAGAATAGTCGTCGCTACACAGGTTAATATGACTCCAGGCGCAGCGTAATGAGCAGGAGAAATTGCACCTTCATAAGCGACTCGAGCGAAGCCCGGTCGAAGGGCTTGCCCTTGAATGTGGTCATATCGCTGGCCATGACGACGGTGTCCTTTTTGCGTGTCGGGACCTGAAATCTTTGGCGGGCGGGAGTGGTCGCAAAGCTCTTGGTGGGATAAACAAGGGAAGGCGGGGTACTAAAAACGGGCGTGCAGGGCCGCCGTGGAGAAGAGAAGCAATTGACGCGCAGCAACCGCGACAGCTGGCGCATACACGTGATCTATCTCCTGCGGTAGACAGGAGGAGCCTTCAAAGAGTGACTGGATGCAATATATACAGATGAAGCTGCGTCACCGCAATGACTCTTGAGCTGTGCACTGCACTGTGACTGGCAGAGACGCGCCAAGACTTGTCGGCGGAAGAAATCGCCGGGGCTCCACCAAAAAGTTTTGGAAACTTGAGACCAATCTACAACCCGCACTCGAACTCCAGTAGCACAACCATTGCGCCAGACGCGTCGCACGATAAACTTTACCCTACACTATAGCAGTAGAGGCGCGACAGTATGGCGGTAACAAACACCGCCTCAGGCTTCAAGCCCAAAAACAAACTCCGCCGACAAGCCGCATATCTCAACATCAAGAAGGCCAGAGAAGCCGAAAAGCGCGACGCAAGGCATCTGCGCAAACGTGCGGAAGACAAGGACCCCTCATTACGGGAAGAGCGACATGCGACCCATGTTCCCATCACAATCGACAGCAAGCGGACATGGGACGACGACCCAGTGGGCGACGAAGAGGATGCGCTGGGCTGGGCAGTCGACGTGGAGCGACTCGCAAAGCGCAGGAAGCTGGCCCAAGAAGCGGCGGAAGCAGAGGCAGAGGATGCTGAGGACGGTGTTCTAGCCAAGCTGAAGAAGCTCGAGAAAGAAGGCGCAGACAGCGACTCGGAACCGGACGACGATGCAGACAGCATGCTCGACGCCTCCTCAGACGACGACTCCGACGACGACTCTCAATCAGACTCAGATACCTCCGCCCCACCACGTTCGAGAAAGCGCGCCGCTAGTCCCTCAGGCTCAATCGCAACCACGACCGCTACGAACCTCGAGCTGTCCCCAGAGTTCCTGAAGCAAAAGTTTCCCCAACTCTTCTCACCCGTCGACGAGCCGAAAATACTCATCACGACCTCCATAAATTCCTCACTGCATGCGCACGCCGAAATCCTCACCTCGTTTTTCCCCAACAGCAAGTACATCCGCCGCACCGCCCACGTTCACGCACACAAATACTCTGTGCGCGAAATCGCCGCCTTTGCCGCCAACCGCGGGTACACCGCGCTCGTCGTGCTCATGCAAGCCGAGCACGAAAAGAAGCCTGACGGGCTCGACATCATCACGCTCCCGCACGGTCCCCATTTCCACTTCAGCGTAACAAACTGGATCGACGGGAAAAAGCTTCCCCGGCACGCAAACGACACAGGCCACTACCCAGAACTCATCCTCAACAATTTCAAAACACCACTCGGTATCCTAACCGCCCATCTCTTCAAAGGCCTCTTCCCCGCTGCCCCAGAACTCGAAGGCCGACAAGTCCTCACACTGCACAATCAGCGCGATTACATCTTCGTGCGGAGACACAGATATGTCTTCAGAGATAAGCGCGAGACGGAAAAGCCCGTGTTGGGCAACGACGGGAAGCCGATCAAGGGCGTCGAGGATGTCAAAGTCGGCATGCAGGAGATTGGGCCGCGGATGACGTTGAAGTTGAGAAGGATTGATCGCGAGGTGCAGTGGCGGAGTGGGCAGGAGTGGGAATGGAAGGGCAGGATGGAGAAGAAGAGGACCAGGTTCAATATGTAGACGCACGTGGGATATGGCTTTGCGTGTGGTGTTCGTCATGGAGGGTCGAGAGGCTAATCAGGTTAAGACTTTTGGGTCTGATGAATATCACCTCTGTCTCGTTCTGTCAGATGAATTGAAACGTGTACCTAAACTTGCAGTCTGACTTGACCACCCTATCCTATCTTATTCTTCTAGCTAGTCCGGTCCCTCTACCCTACCCCATTCCCTCTCTACCGCGGAGCACCCTCGTCCTTTAAGTACCTACTACCAAATTTTCTGCCTTCCCCACCTCTCAACGCAAATCTTGTGCTCTTTGTTATATCTTCTCAACCCCCCTGTAATTCGTTACCACGCAGTCCTTTTCAAACCACGTGGATCGATCCATGTTGCTTCTTAATTTGATTTAGTGTGTTGTGTTTATACTGAGTATAGTAGAGAGAGTACTATTTTGTATGTATAGGTACGTTTAGAGGTAGATGCACTGGCTAAGTGTGATAGATTTGGTAGCTGGTTTGTTCGAGAAGGACATTCAAGTATAACGGTCGTGATCTACGCTGCTTCTTCATTCGATAAAGTGCCCATGTTGTGTCGAGACTAGATATGAAAGGTGGAGATGTATCATATATGTCTAGGTCCGCTTATAAATAAGTGCAATTTACTATTGAAAAGCGCGTGCATGCAGCCTGTACAATATATACTCTTCTGCACATAATGATCAATGGTTATCCATCATACGTTCCTCTTTGGCTGCATGGCGGGGTTGGGTGCAGAACTGCGTCCTGATAACTACGTGTGGTAGAACTGATGGCTGACTTTTGGGAAGGGATGGTAGATTGTTGACAATCTGTCCTGGTAGATGTTCTTTGAATTGAATTGGGTTTAGGTACATTTGTGCGACTATGGCATGATAGGCCTTGGATTTGGATTTCGAGGATGGTGAGAAGGAGGGTATACAGCTACGTGAACTCGGGGAATGGTTGAGAATGGAAGCAGAGTGATAACTAACATTTCTTGGATTTAATTGCAGAATGGTGGAACTCGTCTCACAGTAAATTACTGCTTTTGATTCATGCGGTGTTATTGTGTGCTAGAGGTTCTATGTCTACGGTATGCTTGAGAGGGAAGAGTCAACAGCCCTGCTGGTTCTTTTTTAGAGGTGCATTTTCGGAACGGAACTGTGTGAAGAAGTGTTCGGAACTGAGTGCAGGTCGCTTGAACGTTGTGTCTGAATCGTTCAACGAATGTTAACGGAGAAGCTATGATACAGTGTAAAGTACACTGTGCGTTTAGAGACTTGAGAATGGAAACTTTCGAGATGATGCGTTTATTGTGTCCATGAATCGGAGGTCTCTGGTTGGGTGGAACGCGTGTTCCGTTCCGCTTCTCAAAAGAGTTCCGTTCCGAAAACGCGGTACCTTTAATAATTCTTGACATGGCTCGATGTCGCTACTATATATATTGGATACTATATTGCTGTTGACAAAGTTCATATCTGATCCTTTAATAATGAAATCTTGTCTTTCATACATGTGTCTCAAGAAAAATGGCGTAGCTTAAGTTTGCAACTTAATATCACAACTCCCGACTCCTGAGTGGACGCTATCGAAAAGTTTAGCGTGACACGGAACTTTGGAAGTGTCCAGGTTTCAGGAGGGAGGAACCGCGAGCTAGGCTCCCATGGATATTTGTACTACGTCACGGAGTGAGTTTGGACGTGTTCAGTAATCGTTGTAGATTATGAAGAGGCTGAACTTCTGTTGAGCACCGCTACTGGGGCTAACGACCACCTGGGCGGCTTCTTCGCAATAGGCATATCAAGTATGGATGGTACAGTGTCACCAAAGCAAAGCCTTTACCTTGGATAGATATCAACTGACACTATCACGATCGTGGCATCGGAGACTTTTTAATAGCTAGTATCTGTCTTGGTAGTGCCAAAGTCCTTAGTGGCCCCGAACGTACAGACTACCAACAGGTACTGAGAGCTCATATTACAACATAAGTATACGCAGGCACAGAGAATTTAAAGTTTCTTGAAGATAGAGAGTTACGCGACAATTTTGTGCATATCCGAAAGAATAAGCTTTTCCCTTCGCCCCTTCCATCGGGTTGCCTAAGCTGCAGTGGGCAAGGCAATTCACTTCCAAGGTCTTGGCGTGCGGGGAAAGGGCACGTGCCACATGAAACCCGCGGCTCCGGTTTTGGTGGACTGCTGCGCGCGTCTCTTCCAGTGTTTTCCGTCAATTTCTGCTCACTGATCATACACTCCAAGTCTACCCAGAGCGGACCTTGCCTTGATGTCATACGCTTGGTCACACTAGTCTGTTCTGATGCATGTTGGAGGGCCCTACAAGAACCACACGATAAATATCTCGGAGTAGAGATGGCGCCTAATACCCACTGGCGTAGCATTAATCTGGACCCTTTGTCACCTCGCTTCCAGTCTCTTTCGACCCTGGGCGCTTGCGAAGCATGTGCCAGGAAAAAAGTAAAATGTCTGCCTTCTGACCCGAGTGCGCATCTACAGCCATTTCATTATACTTATCAGAATTAGGTGATATGCAAAGGCCTTGTTGCGCTGTTTGCGAACGAAGCGGCACCGGTTGTGTCTACCCCTTGAGACGGAAGCAGACAACGCGGCGAAGACTTTCAACGACACATGCACTTGCTGATACATCAGAGTCGACTAATGGCAGCACACAAACACAATGTGGTGATAGGGCTATGCCTTCAGGTACTCAAAATTTCCTCCAATGTGGTTTGCTATACGCATATTAACAGTGGATCAGATAATATGGACAGTGAGCATCTTGCTCCTAGCTGTAATGCGATGGCCAACTAATCACGTAGCTAGCTTTATACCAGACGACCTCCCATTCGACATCCAGCAGCTTTCCAAATAGACACGACTCCGCGGACGTGGACACAAACTCCGGCGCCGCAGAAGATTTTTTTCTATTCACAAATGATCAGGTTGGGAGCAGTATGGCTTGTGATGACCACACGCAAGTATCGCATGAGCGCTTCTCAGATGTCGACATGCAAGCCTTTGATCAGTTAATGAACGAGACTCCTCCGGGCCAGGAGACCTTGGATTTCAATGACTTCAGTGCACAGCAAGTAACTCAGACTCAGACTCAAACTAGCTTTGCGATCGATATCTCTGAACAGAAAGCCGATCATCTGTAAGCAACATTCGGCTGAATGACCGCTTTCTCGCTTACTCTTCCTAGTATATCTGTGTTCTTCGATATTGTTCAGCCGTTTCTTCCGCTTTTGCACCGTCCAAAGGTCCTTGCGATGATCTCTGGTCTCAAAAGCGCCTCATCTGCTCCATACTGTAATCTGAGCCACGATATGGCATTACTGCTGAATGGCATATTTTCTCTTGCTGCTCGCTTCTCACGACGGACGGATCTTTGGACATGCACAGCATCGCTTCGCGGAGAACAATTCGCTCGTAATTCACGCGCTTTGGTTGGCCGTCAAGAACTTTACGCCGAAGAAAATTGGTCCCTGATGTTCTTGCAAGGCTACATTATGAGCGCATACTACGACTTGACGGCTAGGCCTTCAGCCCAGGCTTTCACCAGTATAGGCTTCTGTTGCCGTATGGCTCATGCTATGCTCTTACATCAAACGGATAGTCCTGGACAAGCGATGTCTACACAAGCTGGTATATTTGATACGGGCTGGACAAGCCTAGAGGAACAACGTCGTGCCTGGTGGGCCCTTGTGCAGATGGATAACTTTGCATCCGTTGTTGGAGGCTTACCATTCGCCCTAAGCCTAGAAAGGGCGCAGGTGAACCTACCGGTACCTGACGAAGCATGGTTCAATGCACTGCCGACTTATTCGTTGACGATCCCATCAAAAAGTTCACAAATTGTCTGGAATCTCTTGAAAACCACCGGAATTGAAGATCCCTATGCCTGGTATCTGATTTGCAACAACATAATGCGAGATGTACACGACACCTTAGACCGAAACGACCGGTCCATCGAAGATTTTCGACTACTTGAGTCGGCATTGAAATGTTTTGAACTTAGCCTGCCATCCAACCTCACATGGGCTGAAGCAAACCATAAGCTGTACTGGTACAGCCCGCAGGAAAGGAATTGGATCATAAGCATCTACATGTTGATTCAAAGGTGAGCTGCAGCAGCAGATTCGTGAAAGGTTATACTTGGCTAATGGATGCGCAGTATGAAGTCCACAATCGATCTTGCGATCCGCAAGACCTTCCTTGATAAAGACGGCCAAACCCATCGATTACACGTGGATGATCTCATTGATCTTGCGGGGATGCACCTTGCACTGTCTTCGCCAAAACCTGGCCTTCCTCGAGCCATCCAAGACCAAGTTCAGACTGTTCATATGTGGCCCGCTGAACAAGTCGCATTCATGACTCCTTTGATCGTTGTAACATTACTCATGCCAGCCGCAGCTTGTGCACTGGGAATACGGGCGGAGAGCAGTGCATTCGCGAATGTCACACGTGTTGCTCTTGATGCTCAGATTTTAGAATTGACCTTGCAACGCTTCGCTGAATGGTGGGGGCTCGGCTCGATCTGTCTAGGTATGCTGATAACACTGCTTTCATCACCACTGAAAGTGCGTGCTAATGTCGTAGATTTACTCCACGAAATCAAATCCACCCGCCTCGAGAGCATACCAAAGCTACGTAACAAATGGTTACAGAACACGCTTGGTAGAATTCGAATGCTTGTCACCGTATAATTGGCCGTCGCAATCCAGCTCCATCCGAACTTTCTACTCGATTTTCCGCATTGCTGCGATATCCTAGGAGAGGTTAGCGATCACAAAAGTTATTCAATGCAGTCCCGGGTTCTGTCACACATACCATCCACACATTGTATAATTTCAGCTTGGTATCAGCGGATTGAGGGTGATGTATCAATAGTCTGGCAATGAATTCACCGATCTTTTTCTCCCCATTCTTGTAGCCAATTGTTACTTGACCAATGGCCAAAATATCTTCACATGTTTCACTGCTGACATAGACTTTGAAGTAGTTCGTGTTTTCTTGACTGAATGGCCGTCCACGCGTTATCACGACATTTCCGGAGCGCTGCAGCAGTGCGGGTAGTTAGGCCCAGAGCTTGTACTCGTTGAGCAGGCTCATACAATACCTTCGGTTCCTTGCGCCTTATGCCTTCCGTCTATGAGCCCATCAACCGTGAAGATCTCATCAGCCAGGATGTCGCCAGCTCTAGGAGCATCTAAATCCATGGTAGCAAACAATTTGTCAATAAGATCTTTCGCCGCTTGAGGCACGGCCAAGGATGGCCACTCTGTTAGGGCGGTGTTGTAACCCATGGTGATAACAGAACCGATTTCGGTGGCAAAAGAAAATCGATTCAATCACAGAAACGATGCTACCTGAAGGTACGATAGTAATGTGAATTAATGTGTTGCATTGGTCAATCAATTTTCTGCGCGGCCACTTTGCTCCTCATGCACGGAATTGCCGTTTTAGGAAAGCGCCGAACGGTGGTAGGCTTGTAACGTCCCATGCTGAAATGGGTTTAATCCTCTTGCCGCAATTCCAAGTAATAAAGTTACCCGGTGATATTGTCGTGTCCATCGTACCCGCAACTCCAGACGTGCAATTCAGTGTCCTAATTGGCGACCATGAGCGCGGCCTTCTCCAGATTGGTTAGGTTCCAAAACCCCGCTGGAATCATCTTCTACGGCGAAGCAGGTGATACCGCCATCAGCGCTGAATCTCTCTATGGGAAGAGAGTCCCGGCCTACCAAGGGCAGTGGCCTTGGCAGGACGACTTTGCATTGAGTGGCAATGAAGAGACAGTCACTAAGGTAGAGCAACTCATCACCCGAAAATGCAAGAACGCTACTAATGCGAAAAGATTTTGAGTCCCTTGCCTTCAGTACCGATCTTCTACGGCATTGGCCTGAACTACAGGTCGCACGCTAAGGAAGCAACTGTACGTCGAGCTGTTCACCCCGTCCGCACGATTCCTTACCGGTATTAAGGTCAAAGCCGGGTCCGATAAGCACCCTCTGGCATTCACGAAGCCGCCCGGTACGTATGATGCACAACCGTTGGCGAAATTTGACTTACGTCTATCTAGATGCACTAGCTGGTCCCTTAGACGATATTCCTTTCTCAGAGGCTTTGCTAAATATGGACTACGAGGTAGGCTCACTATCATTATCAATCACAGCTCTAGCCAACATCTGCGTAGGGCGAGCTATGTATCATAATCGGCAAGGATCTAAAAAACTACGTGCAAGGCGATGATTCAACCCCCTACATCTTGGGCTATACCGTTGGCAACGATGTGTCATCTCGGTTCTGGCAGAAGCCAGAACAATCTGGTGGGCAGCACGCTATCGCAAAGTCCTTTGACAAATTCGCTCCAATCGGACCAGTGATAGCTTCCACAACAGCCATCTCCGATCCAGCAAACCTCACGCTGGAAATTTTTGTCAATGGGGAGCGGAGGCAGAAGGCAAACACAGGGGAACTTATATTCAACTTGCCGGCAATTCTCGAGTTTGTGAGTAGAGGTGTGACGCTCCGCCCTGGCACGGTCATCATGACAGGCACACCGGCTGGTGTTGCGGCGTCGTTCCGCCCGCAGGATAAGTGGCTAAAAGATGGTGACGTGGTTGAAGTATCCATCTCTGAGATCGGTTCTATCAAGAACAAGTACGTGCTGGAGTAAGAGACTCCCCTCTCTGTGCTTAGAAGGGTCACTCGTTCGTTGAGACAATCATAAGCTTGTACCTTGAGCCCAAGTGTGTTGTGAGAGCATCTCCTATACGTGTGTAGACTTGATTAGTATCCAGCGCCCCTTCTACCACTGATATCATTCACAATCGAACTTACAGCTGGCTATGGATGGTGGTACATCCGGAGAGGAGTGCGGGCCTCCGGAAGTCCGACTGACCCCAACTCGGCCCCCGGTCGGTCGTTTCCAAATACGACACATTCCGCTCTCACGGATAACAAAATTTGCAACCGGAAAAGGAATCTCTTGAAAGATCGTTATTGTGGAAGGTTCTGAGCTGGGGTTCTTATCAACGACACGTGCGGTACACTTCCAGCCAAAAGGGTAAACCAGACGTGCATCAATTGCGACCTACTTCCGCCACCAGATATTTCCTTCTATCGCTACAAGATGCACATGCTGCTTGTTTTATATCCTTGCCTCACCATATCAGCATGTGTCGTTGTTCTTGACTACATACGGATGCTGCACCTTCGTAGAAAGCTACCCCCAGGGCCGTTCCCCTGGCCAATTGTCGGTAACATGCTCTCTTTGAGCGCTTCAAAGCCTTGGCTTCAGTTCGACAAATGGAGCCAGGCTAATGGGGAAGGAATGTTGACGATATGGATCGGCCGTTTTCCGAACATCATCTGCAATGACGCCTGGTCGGCGTCTGACCTAATGGAAAAAAGGTCGCAACTTTACTCCTCCAGACCGAGATATATCATTTTTGGAGACATCACGAAACAACAAGAATGCAACCAAGTTTTTATGCCGTACAACGACCATTGGAGGTTGCAGCGGAAAGTCATGGTATGCTCACAGGCGAAAGCACTGATTGCGCGTAACTAAATCGGACAGCACACCGGCGTGGGATCACAAGCGATCAAGCCATACAAAGAGATTCAAGAGGCTGAAGGCAAGATCCTCATGCAGGAACTTTTGAGCAGTCCCACCGATTTTGCCAAGTATTATGAGAGATACGCTTGCTCGCTCGTGGCGGTTGTCGCATATGGGAGAAGAATCGTCAGTAAGGATGATTACATGTTACGCTTCGCTGTGACTATGATGGAGAATATCACCTTGATGCAAGTTCCCGGATTGTTTTGGCTAGAAGCACTACCAATTTTGCAGTACTTGCCGGCTTGGCTTTATGCTCTCCCTCAAAGGCTTAGAAAACGAAGTGCGGCCACTGCCAAGTATTGGTGGTCTCTTGTGTAACGCAAGTGTGTCTGTGCGGTAGATCGACGCTGCAGTCCAGTGAATATGTAGCCCCACAAAATCACTGTGGAGAAGCTGGTTCGAGATCGAAGCGGCACCAGTCCGTAAGAGGAAATTTCCGCTTTCCGCCGGCCTCCGACGACTAATCCAGCAGACGGCGAAGCACACCGCAGCATATCGGACCCAGCGGGCTATGTATTGTTGAACGAATTATAACATGACACAAGACCTTGGATCACGCCCGGACGAATCTTCACTTCAAAAGACTGGGATCCTTCTCCATAAGCTTCACGCATGGCCATCGCAGACGTCACCGGACCCGTGATCAGCCCGTCACGGCTTTGTCATGTGGTCCTTTGAACAACACCAGCGAATTACAAAACAATGATCGATTGGTATATTAAATTTCTTGGCGGGCACGTTGTATGGGGCAACGACTCGCTCAGTTTCATCAGTTACGATGACGAGCATCACCGGATTGGTATCACCGGATTTGAAAACGCTGTGCCACGCGCAGCATCTGCTGCTAAATCCTGTGGCCTAGCTCACGTCGCTTTTGCGTTCGACACCCTAGAGGATTTACTCACCAGCTACGTTGTCCGCAAAAAGGCCGGCATACTCCCGTCATGGTGCGTTAATCATGGCCCAACAACGAGCATCTATTACGCCGACCCAGACGGCAACGAAGTTGAAACGCAAGTAGACAACTTCTCCTCAAACGAAGAAGCGACGGCATTCATGTGTGGACCTGAGTTCACCGAAAATCCATGTGGGGTTGATTTTGATCCGGAACATCTAATTGAGCGGTTGGAAAGTGGCGAGCCCGACGACGGTCTGAAGAAAAGACCAAATATCGGACCTCGGAGCAAGAGATAGCAGAAAAGTAATGAGTGAACTGTCAGCTTCTCATTGTGACTTGGCTATTTCCACCCCATGACTCGTAATGTCAAAAAGACATTGAAGAAATAGTGATGACAGACACATTGTCTAGACTATATCTAATAAAAATTGAACATTTGCTCGAGCGAAAACAATATCCCGCAGTTCCAGTTCCCGCACAACAAGCAAAGCACAACAAATCGTGCATGATTCGTGCTCTCACGTCGCTGCGCTCTCGCCGCTATGAAGCGCACATGCTGAGGACTTACAACGTCTAAAGTGTAGATTATTGGGATATAGATTTGTGCCCGCAAACTACCCAGCATCATCAGCAACAGAATCGATCCAATTACGTTAGCTTAAGAAGCCAATCAGGAGTTCAGCTACTTACCAGACCACGCTCGAACTCACACTAGATAATACCCTCCACGCCTTGTGGGTATCAAATAACAAGTTTCATTTACATATCTCCAAATGTCCGTGCGTTAGCTTCTATGCACCACCAGCATCACTGACTACTTCGATTGGCTGTCCTTCCCAAAACCGATTGAAAACGCAAACTCATCGTCCATGGGCCCTGAAAACTTTCAACCAAGAAGAACCTGATCATTTCAACCCCGTGTCTAACTCAGCTACCAAGTAGCGTAACGCCATCAGTGCCTACACTCACGCTTCCTGTCCCGCTGTGCGATTCACATCCTTCGTATACATATCAGTATCACAAAAAGAGTCCGATCCCATCATCACACTTCGAAATTAAAGCGGAGTATTCATTCCCCAGCTTCAAAGCTACAAAACCCTCCCATTCCTACTCCACTCCACACTGCCCATTAACTGAACCACCTAACCCCTTCCCTTGCTTTCCTTTGTACCCAAATACCTCCAATCTCACACTATCCAACCCATCCCTTCAACCCCTATTCACCAACCCCACAACGCATCTCAACCCCACTCCACATCCACATTATCCCCATCTACAGCCCTAATCCCAATTCCCCATCGCCCACTCCCCCTCTCTCCGCCTCTGCTCAGCAGCCAAACGGTCCCTCATACGGCGATACGTACGTCGCCATCGTCTTCCGCCGGGGAGCAGCTCAATGGGATTTCCAACGTGTGAGGGTTGCGAGTGTGTATGTGCAACGGGATCTTGAGGTATGACGTTGTGGTTCATGCCCCATATACTGCGTACAGCTGGTATGGGTGTTGTGCGATGCTGATGTGTGTTTGGAACTGGGTTTGGACTTTGGGGTTGGGATTCTAGCGCGCGTTGAAGGATAGGAGGTGTGTTTCTTTCTGCGTCGGGATCGTGGCGTACGTCTCGCTCATAACCGTCGCGGTGCGCAAACTCACCTTCCATCACGCTCCCAGGATCGATTGTATGGCGACCCACGAACGAATCTCTGCGCTTCCTGGCTTCTGTTTTCGGAGAGTCGCGAAGCAAGACTGCTTCCGTGCAAGTCGTACACGCCCAGCCGGTACATCTCATTTCACAGGCCATGGAGGGTGGGTTGTCGCGCGTGAGTCGGAATGCGAAAGTTGGAACGTCGGCGAAGGGGTGGCGCCAGAGGCCGTGGGATAGATGAAAGCGGATGCGGAGGGCTTTGGATTCTGGTGAGAGGTGTTGCGCAGATTGATTAAGGTGGGCGGGGTTGTGCGATTCAGGGTTGGAAAAGTGTGCGTTGGTGGGTTCGGGAGGTTGGAAGTGAGGCGGTTGGGTGTGGTGAATATCGCCGTACCAAGAGGTGGTTGAGCTAAGAGGCGTGGACGGCAGTTGGTAGGCGAATGCGTTATCGTGCTCGGACTGTGCAATTCTTCCATGGTAATAAGAGAACATGGACGGTTGGAAATTGTTCTTCTTGTGATCTCCCAACTTCGATTGTGACGCAGACGTGGGCCTCGCGATGGGAACTTCCTAGTTCTACAGTGGTTCTCCCAGTGGCTCCGACTCTTCCACAAGGTCTACTAATTCCTCGTGGTCGACGTGGTCACTTGCACGTGCAGCTGGCAACGCTTCAGACCTTTGCTGTAAAGTCAAAGAGCCATATTTGCCTCTGCCAGAACTGAGCGGACCACCGCCTCGCATCAAGACGTTTCTACTCTGGGGCATAGGTAGTAACGGCATTCGGCAAGCCCCGCGGCGGTAGTCGACGAAGGCCGCCATCAACGCATGGATCGCGGTCGTGATCTTCTCGGACTGAGAAATAGCGCAATGACCATAGTGCATCTCAGCGTTGTCACCAGATCCGCCCATGTGGCCTCTAAATTCTGAATGACGTCCGTTGACTTGATCAAAGAACCGTCGGAGCTGTCGAGCATTCGATGAGACAGGATTGGAAATAGTAGGTGCTGCTAAACTTGACTTTGGTATGACAGGCGCAGGTTGAGGACGAAAGTTTTCATGGCTTATGTTAACGCTGCCAGGAGTCTGTTCCTCAGATAATTGCCGTTCGTCGGGATAGCGATGTGTCCCTGTTGTGGACTGGCCTTGCTCGACACCACCGCACGGGTCCGCCTGTATCGTGGGATAGGACGAACGTTGCGATTTCGGTCGCTTTTTCACAATCATGAATGGCGAACCGACAGCAGGGTGGGATCTTGGAGGAGGAGTGTGCGTATGAGAAAGTAAATCGGCAACCGGTCCATCCGGAAGTGGATGACGATTTCGGTCCAGCTGATCTCTCACAGACGTAGGTACGAATGGTGATGCGGTTGGTCCTCGATGGGAATTGAGTCCGGACTCAGCTCCCTGCTCAAAGATATTCCGTGATCTAACGGCCTTTCTTCTTCTCTTTGCCACCCACAATGGGCCTTGAGGTGGACTCCCAAGGACTTGCGGCCCATGGTGTATGGTATCTGCTCGGACAAGTGTACTTTCACAGCGGCTTGATTTAGTGTTTTCTAGTTTCGTGCCATGTACACCATCTGCGATTAGACTCAGTCGTGGCGTGATCCCACTTAGCTTATTGAGGCCTTCGTTCTTTTTAGGAAATCCCATGCCAGACGCACATGGGCTACGATCTGCCTCGTCTGGGTCAAGCAAATCACCTGAGAATGGAGAACCGATCGCATCGCACTTCTTGATCGACCTCTGATCATCTGGCGCATTTTGAGCCAGTGAGATATTGGCATCATCGGGACCAAGAACATCCAGAGTACCGTCATATGCCTGTTCGAGTTGATCAGAGAAAATACTGGTCGCTGCAAGGTCGTGGGACTGCTTCTGTCCACGCGTCGTTTTTCGTTTGTTGTCCTTTTTAACCACCGTGATGCTAGGATTCGGCATTTCATGGCTGAATTGTGCATGGTCATGTGCAGAGACCCGAGCTGGCAGTCGAGGCATGTTTGGTTGATCCTGTTCGCCCGCCTTCTCGTTGGGATGAATAGCGCGTGTCTCGCCGGACGCACCATGATTTTGAGAAGAGGTAGGATTGTGCGAATGAGCAATTTTCGGGAGCTTTTGCGTACAGTTCTTACCGGACAAAGGATAGACAAGAGATCGGCCAGAATGATGATCAAGCTGGTCGAGGGCTCGATTGGACACCGAAGGATCGGCAGGTTGCTGTATCGTACATGTATCCAGCTTAGATTGTGCAGGGTGATTCCGGACTTGACCGGATGCTCGGTCGTGTGGAGATATAACACGACCGATAAAGGGAAGGTTCTCAGAAAGCTGCCGCCTTTCTACCTCAACGGGTGAAAGACTACTCAGCTGCGGTCTGTATGGATGATGATCATAAGAGATTTGAGAAAGACACGAAGTGTCGCTACGGCGCTCTTGTTTATCTGCCGTCGACCTCATATCGCATTCTTGGGTATCTGATACAAGTCCTATTTTACAATACATCTTTAGTACGAAGTTCAAAAGGAAAGATCACTTGGCACCATAACCTCCAAACGCACCAGTATTTCCGGGAGTCATCATGCCTCCATGGCCGGAGGGGCCGGGTGTTGTTGCAAGGCCGGCAGGGTGACTTGTTGGCGTACTTGGTCCGTCTCCTCCGTGTCGTGCATTGCCGGGGTGGAACATCATACCGCCGTTCAGGCCTTGAAAGGCACTTAGGTTTTGTGCGCCCTGCGAAGCCAAAACCGCAGCTTGTGCTGCTGCGCTGGCCGGAGCTCCTACGCCGGTGAGACCCCACATCTGGCCGTTCATGTCGTCTGGTATTGAGTTGTCGAAGATCTTCTTGCGCATCTCCCAGAAGACGGTACCTGTTAGCCAAGCATCGGATCCGGCAGTGTGTGATGTGCCAACGCGCTGGCATCCGAGCTCATCGGCGAGATCCTGGAGGCCAGACTTGGTTCCGAGGTTGTTCAGGATGTTAGTAGCCGTGGATCCAATTACACCGCGGCGGACAAGGTTGTTGGCATGGCGCCACATGTACTTGACGTCGAGTAGACATGGGAAGAATACTCTGACTAATTCGCGGTACGACTCTTCGTCCTCTGGAAGTGGCTTCGCGCTGAGCATCTTGATCAAATAGGCGAAGTCGTAACCTGAGTGAAACGATATCCAGTTCACGTCTTCTGTCAGTGTCATGCCCGAGGTGATCAGCAGCGAGCCGAACTCCTGTGGGTCGATGCCCTGGCTATTGTGCTTGTCAAAGTCGGCGCCAGACTTCTTCAGCATCTGGATGGATTCCTCGTTATACATATCGTCCTCGAGCGAGAACTGGAAGTTGAACGTCCAGGTGCATGGACATACGACGATGTTGTTGGCGTACCGTTGTAGTGACTTTGGCTGGTAGGAAAGCTGCGAGGTGTCGAGGTGTGTGGGAGGGTTCTCGCCCTTTACGGAGAATAGTGTGACGCCGAGCTGTATTATCTTGAGGAGGTCGACGTTACACCGCACTGTTTGGTAGTGATATGAGGCTTTTGAGTTGAAGTCGCCGATGGGGCGGGCAACGACGCCAGGGAATTCGGTATCCTGGAATGATCAGCAAACACGACAGCTCAAGGAACGGGACAGACTCACCATGCTAATGTAGGGATACTCATCAACGAGCGAGCGCAGAATGTCCATCTCGGCGTGCAGATTTCCCCGCCAGACATCTCGTATCCGTTGACCGCCAATGCCTTTCGCGCCATCTTGTCCGCGGACGGCGTTCTCTTGCAGTTGGGCGCCGTGGGCAAAGCGCATGCGCGCTTCCTGGCCATCCAGCCCTGTTCCACCTGCTGCTCCACCAATGCCTGCTGCCGCACCCAGCGCACCGCCCAGTCCACCGCCTATGCCGCCTGCACTTGACTGGAAGCCGCCCTGGTTGTGGCCGAAGAGATTGAGGTTGTGCGCCTGGTTGCCGCCGCCGAAGCCGCCTTGGTGCTGCATGTTCTGTTGCTGGTGTTGCTGGAGTTGCGGCTGTGTATGTATTGGGTTCGCGAGATGTGCGAATGGGTTGGACAGGTTGTGGCCCGGGAAGCGGCCGCCGTGGGGTGGCATTGTGGGCTGCGTGTGCTGTGCTGTATGCCCTATCTGGCGGAGGATTCGTGTGCTGTAGCGAGCGGAGCGCAAGCGGGTCCAATGTGCCGCAGTCAGGCGTCGTGGAAGCTGCAGTGCAGGCTCTTGATATTGTGTGTATGAAGAATAGCGCGCGTGAAGAGGTGGAAGCGAGGGGTTTGGCGGGTGAGAGACGTGTGTGTTTGCGGGAGAGTCGTGGGGACCGTCAACGCGGTGGTCGCAATCGCACGGACCATATCGCCAAGACATGTCGGATGCGACTGACGAACATGGAGCTCTAGCATCGCGACTGCCTCATCGTCGTCGCGCATCCTCTCAGCTGTTCGAGAGGCTCATACAGTAAGCACTCTGCCACTCGAAGCACCCAATTGACACTACTTGTCACGTGTGGAACAGCCACTGACTGCCGCAGCTCCCTCACAATGGCACCACGCCCCTCCATCACCGGCTTCGACCCCAAGAAGTTCGCCGCAGCCGCCGGGAACGGCACCAAGGGCGACCCATGGGCACGATAGTACGCTTTGTTTGCTTGGCTGCACGAATGCGCCATACTGACCCGCTGGCAGTGAGCAATGGCGTTACACAGGGCCCTTCACCCGCTTCCAACGCTTCAAGGGCTCCTTCCCCGGCCTCGGCATAGCAACCGTCGCATTCGCGGGCTATCTCGCCGCCGAGCAATTCCTGTGGAAGGACGAGCACGCGCATCACGATGAGGGACACCATTGATACCACCAGAGGACGAGGTGGGACACGAGCATGCAAATTATGGCGTACCGGTTGACTCGGCTTTCCAAGCTGTGGGACATGTATATATGGAATACCACACAACAATCTCGATGTTACCAGTGCTCTCCGTGATTGCGCTGGTTTCTTGGTGCCTGCTAACAGAGACGTGGGAGCAGCAACAGATTGGATGCCATTCGGCCAGCAGCGGTACCAATGGGGAAGCTTATGAGCCGTGACGTGACAGCATATTCTAATCTCCCAGACATATCAACCGCGGTGTCTGCAAGTACGGCGGACTTCAGGCCTACCACCAAGCTAGGTTCAACTCCAATGTCGAATGAATAAGTCCTGCTCCTGGGACCACACGCATCATACTGAGCAAGCCGAAAGCATCTCCCTACGACTGTACCTTTGCCTGCTGCATCCTCGGTCTGTCCACCTCCTCTTGCCCGACCGCTGTCGGCGTCTTTTGAGCAATGTAAGGAGACGAGCGCCTACCAAGGCAGCCACATACCTGCCTCCAGAATCATGTTCGACAACAAAGACACACAGCCAGCTCCTCAGAAGACTGCACTTTCAGTCGAATGAAAGCTCTCTCGCCACACCCATCACCTGCGTACAAACCATCGATGAACATTACAGCTCATGCAAGAAACCTTGTAGCATCGCCCTTATCAAGGACTATTCTCATCATTCCGTATACCTCCTTACCATTGCTTCTAGATCGATCGGACAAGCAAGGAAATCCCTTCTTCCAAACCCGCACTTCCACCCTCTACGCTTCCTCCCGATCCTACCTGTCACTCACCACATATATATTACCAACACGTGAAAATCCAGCCTCGCTGCGCGTCGGAAATTGCGCTGGCACGCCTAGTGACATTCCACGCTACTCACCAGGACCCGCGCGCAACGGCTGGAGATGACTGCATGGGACGGCGAGCGACGGGCCGCTTCCAGGGTCTTGATGGACGATGAGGAGATTGGAGTTCCGGGGGGAGGGAGATTGGGATGTGTTGATGTTGGTGTGTATGAGTTGCGAGGGGTCAGACGTGCGAGGTGGGAGGTGCTGAAAGTGGGAGTTGGATGGGTGGGTGGATGGATTGGGAAGGTGCGTTGGGATGAAGTGTAGATCATTTCTTTCTGTCTTGTAAATGCGACATATCGCTTCAACATACAACGTACTGCATGCGATCCTTCTCACTAAATAACATCTACCTCTACTGTAGTGTTTCTCGCCACAACTACTACCCCAATCCCACCTCCTCCCTCCCCTCCCTCCCCTCCCTCCCCTCCCTCCCCTCCACTCTCCCCAACACCACCAAAACCCCCTCCCACCACCCCATCGCACACCCTCCCCAACCCTTACCTATCCCAATCCCCTCCCCCCCGTCATCGCATCCCACGATCTCCCAACGCCACCAAGGATGCACATCCCTGCAGCCCGGCCCGTTGGCCCATCCCGTCAACGGCACTGGGGGCCAAGGATTCGCAGCTTCCTGATTGCGTAGGAGGGGCCGTGAAGGCATTTTTTCGCCGTCAGCCTCGTGTTCATGTTCATGCGATATATGTGTGAGTGTGATGGGATGGTCAGGATTGCAGGTTGTTGGGCTTGACGGTCGTGGTTGGGGCTAGATGGGGTGGGGTATGTGGGTTTGGTGGAGTGGGATTGTGGGTTTGTTGATGGATGGGTTCAACGGCGGCATGGGGTGGGTGGGTGTGTTAGGAGATATGTTGAGGGTGGGTGTGTTGTAAGATATATTGAAAATACACGAAAGTGCGCTGTTTAGGCTGAGGGCTCGCAGCGCGTGTGGAGAATCGACTGCATGGAATGTGCTGATCTGATTAGTATTGTCTTGCATGTTGAATCTGGTGTTGCAAGAGTTCTTACTTTGTAGGCTCATCGACAGCTTGTTCGAGATGTCACCGGCACGACGTCTTGGGCAGACAGTAACCCGGTGAGTAATATTTTAGAATCAAGCTCCGCGGAAGTGATGGAGCTGGGCTCTATTGTGCGCTATGGAAACATGTATGAAATGACCTAGTGTACGCAGAGGGTTGAGGTAGCGACTCCCCGAAACCTTTTGGTTTACACCGCGGAGATACTTTAGTCGCTTCGGAAATAGAACTGATAGAAAGCTACAATCAACTCCAAAGCAGCGAGGCGGCGGGAACCTCAATAATAAAGTCTGATATCTTGTTGGGCTCCCAGGGCCATGAGCAGGGGAAAACAGACTTTGTCCTCTCGTGACCGTGCTTGGTCCGGCTCAACAACACCGTGAGTCTGCTGCAGGGGGTCTTAGGTCATAGCCATAAATCGTTTCTGTGAAGCTCTGAAGAGTGCAAAGAGGCCCGAATCTATACAACTTAAGAATGGACAGAGTTTGGAAAACTCTAACCTTGGCGCGCCGACCCTTTGAACTCTATTCGATGCGGGTATCAATCGATCTGCGAACTTACAGTTCCGTCATGCAGATGGCGTTGAATACGAATGTGCCTGGGGCGTTGATTTCAGGCACCGATGCATACTGGGGGATAGCTTGACGATGCGAAGAGTGGCGCCAGGGTTTGCAGCTTGCGGACGCAAGTTCTGGCGATGTTTTCGTCGAGAACGTCGTACATGTAAGCACGAATTGGGAAGTGGCACCACTTTCGGCAGCAATCGTAGCCAATGAGGAATTTAGATGTTACACCACAGCCAGAAGTGCGATCTGCCAACGATGGTTCGAGAGCCTCTGCAGGACTGTACACAGTATGGAGCAACTTTACCATGACAACTCTGTCGTGTCTACTTTGCCCAGGCTACATCTGGGCATGCATGTGCTGTCCTGCCATGATGCTTTGCGCAGATCGGCCAGCGAAGTCTCTCTAGGATGGTTGCACGGTACGTACGAGAACGCGTACCTCCTCCACATACCGCGTACCAATGTGGTGCTCTCGCTGAGCGTAACCGTTGCACGCTGTCCGACCGCCCCTTCTTGCGTGTTTTGATAGTGAAAGAGCGAGGAAGGGCCGTCTTTGCGGAGCCGAAAACTGTTTCGCGATTGCGATGCGGCTTCTATCCCATTCGTCAGATACATAGCATATTGCGGGGCAAGCGTCCCATCAGCGAAGTGTATCTAGAATTTGTAGGCCATTTTCATGGATTTGGTCCCGAGCGTGCCATTGGTGAGCGGTCTCGAGTCGAGGCGGACTCGAAACCCGCCGACGCGAGCGGGACACTGAGGAAAGTTCCGAACTCAAAACGCCACATGCAGGTACAAGCGCGAACGCAGTGGCACCGCGACGAACGGGCGCTCACGAGCTTGGAGATATTTCCAAAGGTCGCCCGTGCAAGTGTGCCATCATCCACGGGCAAGCTGGCAGGTTGCGCAACGAAGCTGAGGACCGGCTATATTTGGAAGCGATCAAATTTCTTCTCGATAGATTGAATCCGCCCACACGCGCGCACGCGTCTGGTTGGTCCAGTTTGTCGGGCTGAAAGATCGTCTCCACAAGTGTGGGCGCCGCCAACGTTGGTCGCAAATCCAGTAGACGGGTTTGAGGAAATCTTCAGAGGGGAACCCAGCCGGACGCGTCTTCGCGTGGAAATTCAACCTCATCCGAGCAGCCAAGCGCGAAAGGAATGCCGGACAGCCAGCACGCAAGGACAGTGTATCAACCCTGGACCACCTTGCTACACGAGCGTAGATGTGGGCGCACGGAAATAGTCGTGCCGAGGCGGTCAGCATCACTGCAGGTACCAGGAGAGTTGCTTCGGACGAGGCATTTGAATGGTGGAGACGCGACGTGGTCCTGCAGACGGGACAAGTGGGTGAGCAGCGTGCGTTGGTGTTCCTAACTACTGCGGTAGTTCACGGGGAAAGAATTTCGGAGACGTCATGCAGTGCTCTGCAGCGCAGCTTCCCTGAGAACGACGTCGGGCCACAGCTTCTCCGAGCACCACTTCGCTTCCTCTGTTCTGCAGATTGTGCTGCTGATATTAAGAATATCAACAACAACTTACATTGGAGTACACACACACAGCAATGGCGGTCTGACACAATGACTTCGGCTCGCCCATGCGACACTTGACGATTGGCGATAGCGGCCGAGGACCCAAAAATTTGATAATACTTCATGCCAGCCTCGCCTTCGCCCAGTGCTAGCATGTGCTCAGTCTACTGGGATGCTGCGCTGTGGCGTCGATCCGCCTGCGAGCGACGTGTTTGTCAACGCGGTATCTGGCCCAGTGGCAGCAGTGGTAGCAGTGGCGCCGAAGGCCTAGAGACGGCCGCAAAGACGCCCTCGATGCTTTTGCTATGGCACATTCCATCCCACGCTCACGCCACAAGGCCGGCGTAGACACCAGCAGCTTTGGAGCAGCTTTGGCAAAGTTATGCGTACCGATGATCTGCACCCTTCATGGCGTCGACCCGACGTTGTTCAAAGTGCGGTATCTGGTGTAACACAGCGGCTGAGGGAACTGTACACGGCACGATGATACGAACCATTACTATCGCGTGGACGCAACATGCTTGATTGCAACGTTGACGAAGCGAGCCCCGATATGCCGCCCTTCGTGGCCGTACGACTATGCCGTGATCTCCATTGCTCGCGGCTTGTGCGTCCTTGTTGTGCTGACCTAGCGCAGTGTGTGCATTTGGAAGCAGCACGGAGCCCAGATGCTATGAGAGGTTCGCGAGACACATGCGGAAAGCATGCGGCGTTTGAGGGCGGTTGCTGATATGCACCAACCCCATTCGCACCTCACTGACATTTGCTGGGCCGTCTTCCTGACGCACATCTGGCGATCCAGACATGTGAGTGAGGCGGGGTACTGCCATCAAATCGGTCCTCTGAACACGTCGTCGCAGGGCAGGCTACGGTGCTTCAGTCGGCTGTTTCAACTTCCGCAAGGCTCGACCCACCGGGGATGCTGGGCGAAGATCGCCCTGAACGTTGTTTCATACCAGAACAGGAAACGCGCTGTTTCTGCTTGAATAGACATACGACTCTACTCGTCAAAATTCTCACACGCGTGCCCAACGAGAGCTTCGTCGGTTGTGAGAGACGGACGGTCCTGAGTTTCTCCGCTCTTTTGCTGTTCAACAATCTCGAGGCGGTATCCGTGCTCGAGCACGTCGGACCACGCATGAAGCGCGTCCATCAAGCTTGAACCTGGATCACGGTTGCAGGTACTCGCGCCGTGCACGCCTTAGCCAATCCCGGCACTGCTCGGCACCAAAACACCGCTTTTGCGCTACCAAATTCCCGTCGCGTTTTGCTGAGTTGTGTGCTGGTGCAAAGCCATATTTTCGGTACTCGGTGAGTGCTGACGTGCCTAGACCTTCGACTTTAGCAGCAACAGCTCGCTGTGTAACTCAGGGAGATCTGATATAATATGCTCGCGGTTGTAGCACCCACCCACCTGCGGCCGGCATTCGTGCACTCAAATTCGCGTTCCTGCGAGGTGGGCCACTCAGCGGCCCTAGTCCTGCTGCATCATTTACCCGTTTATTCGCTCAAATAGCCAATGGAGGGCTAGCATCACTATCCCTGCAGCGTTATATTACTTTCCGTCGACCTGTCGGGCCGCAGCTTTGATGCGTCATGGCTTGTGCAACGGTGCATTCGAGCATTTCCTAGTCCTAAGGTTCCCTGTCCCTGCGACCGCCAGCCACTGACAGCTCTGCAGTCGCCGCCTTTCAGCAGCAAACACCCATGGCTTTCTTGCGTGCAGCCAACCCTGTCCCTGCTTGTTCTGGATGTCACTAACCTCGGTGGGCTGCGCGTTGAGCACTATCCATCCTCCTCCACACGGTTGTGTACGCCCGGCATGTACTTACATAGTGTGGACCCTACCACTGCTGACACCATGCTTCTGCCCCAAAAAAAGCCCCTCCACCCCTTGATCGCGACAATCGCCACAAGACACAACACCTCTCATTGTTGTTCCTCAGTCGACATTCCTCGCGGCTGCTGAAAGACTGCCATCTGGCTCGGATTTCGTCCACCCTTCCTTCTCTGCTGCATACTAGCCCTGGTTTTTAACCGATCCTTACGCCTCACCATCCTGACGGACACAACGCATCCTCGTCATATTACTCCACAACCATACATCCTCCATCTATATCAGCCATTGCCTTGCGGCACTGCACATTGTCACATCCACGAGCAGTTCTTCGCATTGGTACAGTATTTCCTGCAGGCAGGCCTATCATCGTACTGGGTGAGTACATAACACTTCCAAGGCTATTGCAGCTCAAACACATCTCCTTCCGTGCTTGGCTTCTCCTTGTCCCCGCTTCAATTCTTTTTTCATATGGTGCTCCATTGTCCAACCCTGCCCCTTCTGTCTCAGGTCAACGCGCTTCATATAGGTACTGCGCTTGGACCCCAACTAACATGTTCTGCATCAGTTCTACCCAGGTCACGACATTACAACATCCGAGCTCGCGTGTGAGACAGGATTCCCCGGACCAAGTTGCGCATTGAATCTCTATTGGACATCTCGATGGTGGTGAGGACCACTACATCTGCCGACCAGTTGTGGGTCATTGCGCACGCCATACAGGCATTGCCCTACACTTCTGCTTACTTATAAGCCATCTTCCCGGAATTGCCTCTGGCTACTAAGCTATGTTCGCGTCGCATAAGAGTGACGCCGCACCACAATCCACACAGTTGTCTGTGGATGGCCCGGTTCACCCTGCCTTGGCTGCCTCACCTTCAGAACCTAGGATCCCTCAATGCCTTGACGACTCCACTAATGGCATAATGCACTCGCCGGAGCAGAGACACAGGGCGCATTCTAGCAAAAGAGCCTCTGTATTCAACTTGAGATCCAGAAGTAATACGGCAACAAGCACAAACTCATCATACACTATCCATAATCCTATTGATATGGCTTTTGCGGAAGCGTCTCGCCCAGCATCGCCATCCGTAATTCACAATGGACCTCATGGAGCAGTGGAGCAGTCTAGCTACCGGAAATCATTATTTCGCGGCAAGAAGGGAAAGAGGCTGAGCGAGTCGGTCTCATCCAGCATACTCGTTACTGAATTTCAAGAGATGGACTTTGGCGATAAAAAAAGAACGTCGGTGTTGCGCAAGGCCAAGAAGCGAAACAATGTATCAGAGGTTCCCTGTAAGTGACATGTATTCGAGGCCAAACACGCATCACCACTTGCTGACGTCCATAGCGCATGGTCTTAAACATATCATCTCCAGTCCGTTCGGGTTTCAACACCTTACGCACACAGACCGATACCATTCTACTGCATTCGCGCCGACTGCAGGCGACAAGCTAGGTCCCGGCTTTCGCGAAGTGGTGCCTTCACCACAAAAGCCTGATAAAGTCCCTCTCGCAACCAGTACCGTCGACCTGCATTTTGACAACTTCTCTTCCGACAATCTACTGGCAAGCGAACATCGATCACCAACGTCAGCGAGCTTTGGGTCGCCTCCACAAAGCCCACACAAAGTACACGAATTGCATCAATCGGACGCTACTCCGCTTGAGCAAGCGTTCCGGCCAACGCTCCGCTTAGCCAGATCTGTGGAGAGCTTCAGTCAACCGGGTGTTCCGCCACGCAGTCACCGTCACTCACAGTCTGTCTTGGCACCGCCTCGACTGTCGTCTCTCCCATCCCTGGCGTCAATTGACGACGTGCCCGAGGATCTACCACCTCAGACTCGAGGTACACTTTTGTCTGGGAGATCGCGCTCAAATAGGGAATCTGGGGTCTGGGATTCGTTCTCACTCGCCACTGCATACGCAGAGCCCCATCTACCTGGGATCAGGGACGACTCAGTTTACTTTGGGCACGCGCTAACGACTCCCGACGACAGTGCTATACAGGCCATGACACCGCCTTTCAGCCCCAGTCTAGATGATGTTGCCGAAGAACCAGAGAGGTTTGTGCGACCACGACCTGCACCTGCACCACCAATGAGAAGTCCGTCGACTCCCAAGTCTCCCAATTTCGACCACACCATTTTCAATCATCAGAGATCCCCGAACCCAAAGAATCGTAGCCGAGGTAACTCGCGTGCCTCACCACGCTCGTATAGCCAGAGAACCCAGACCTCAAGACCTGTATCCCAAATGTCTGACACTTTGGGCTCCACAGAGTTGGTTCGAAGAACATCAGTCCGAAGGCCTTCCGCCAACCGACGGAAGTCAAATACTTGGCGAATGCTGGAGGGGTCCTGGGAGGACGACATTGATTACATCTACGACCACGCTCTGGAGGCGGACTGCGACTTCGAATGGGATCGCGCGTCGGATGATGAGACGAACGAATCTATGCACAGATCGAAATCTGGCCGTGGAGGCAATCTCGGAGCCTCTGCGCAGCTACAGGCTCCCTTCGATCCTGAACCCCAACACCAAGCCCAAGAATTCCGCGCATCTTTGCTTGTCCCTAGCGCGATGGGTACGCCTGATCTTGAACCAACATCCGCCACGTCTGCGTCAACCATGGAAACAGCACTGAGGACTCCAAGTGATCTATTCCATCGCAACTCCAACAATAGCATGGGCGGTTTCATAGACCCCTCTCTGCTGGTGCCGCAGGACTACAAAGAGGATCGAGAGCACACATATGAGGACTTGCTCAACGACTACGAAGACTCCGACCGACACTTCCCCATGCTCGATCCTCGACATAGCTCTACCAGCTCTGCTCGTAGCAGGCGGAGTTCATATGACAGCAGCCTCATCTCTTCGGCCCAGAATTCAGGTCTCTGGAGCTCTCCCGTTCGGCGCTCTGCAAGTTCAGCTGGCAGCGTGCCAGATCTCGTGCCCTCCCGACGAGTGCGGAGAGATCTGAGCTTCAGCTTGGTGATTGACCAAATGTCCGAATCAGTGGCATCTTTGTCACACCTGGACGAAGAGAAGGAAGACGAAGACATCACCCCACCGGGCCGTGCGGTTGAGAACCGTACTTTCTTTCCTTCCGATGATGAGGACAAGGAACCTGTCACTCAAGGGATATCCATCGAAGAGGAGCTTCGGTCGTCTCTCGAGGCCGCCCGTCACGGCTCGCAGCGTGCGGACAGTGAGCAGGAACCTTCTGCTGATGTAGCTCGCAACAACTCTCAGCGCTCAATCAATGCGCATCCGCGTCACCGCAAGCAGGCTTTGTCTGACGGGGCTGCAAAGCTACCGGCCCAGGCCACATCTACCGAAGCACAGCAGACCAGACCAAGAAATCGTGCAGCGACTACGTCTGCCAGATCGCCCATGTTGAGCCTCTTCCCGTCACCACCCCGCAACTCGCTCACACCTACTAGCATGTGATGCATCTGCTCCGAATGAGGTCCGATCCCGAGGCGTGGCCGGACCATACCTCCTTCACATCGTTGTGTACATTTTCACGACTCACGCGTTTCCTACTGTCATCATTGCATCTCTTCGTGTTTCGCTGTAACACCTGGCAGATGAAGTCTCTCTTGTTGGAGTCTATTTCATACAGGCAGTCGTATCTATCTGCATTGTCATTGTGCTTTCCTTTGTCACACTAGCCTATAGGCAGCTACTGTACTCCTAGAATCACTCTATAGAACTCCGCATTACGCGGTCCGAATATTTCCTATGTCAACAATACGGGGCCAGGAGAGCCCGGTGCGCAGGAGTCGCAGGAAAAGCTGGGCGCTAATGACTTGGAGATCAGGATAATAGTTGTTGACGTTGATAGTTGCTCTTGTGCAACTCCACTCACCGCTGTAGCTCAACACCGCTATGGTAATCGCATTACTCGCTCGTTCAAACACATCCTCTGTGCCTCCCGTGAATAACGTGAATAATCTTATGCTTCCTCGCTCCACCTTCCAGCCTAATGCACCTGTCCAAGCACGCTCACGCATCTCACCGACCGTACCACCGCCCCTAAACCGTCAACCCCAAGCCACCACTGCCGTAATGATCGACCATTCCCCGATCCCCACGGCCCCTACCGCCCCATGCCCTAACTCACCGTTGCCGCGGTCACTTCAATCTCCCATCTGGCGGCTCCATGTCCCCGATGCGCCGATGCACCGAATCTCCTGATCGTCGTGCGAGCACGTGCTCGCGCGCTAGCGTTACAGATGTGCGACAACGCGGCAATCTCGACCCTCGGAATTTGAAAGCAAACACAAAACTCGCGATGATTGCGCAGGACTATGCTCGGCACACCTGTATTTACCGTGGCAAAGGGAACGGAAGACATGGCGAAACGCGGGCGCCAAAGGTGCGTCAGATGAAGCGAGGTTGGACGGGAAAAAGCACGTGCGTTGGGCTTTGCTTGTGCGAATTATCCCAGGTGAGCATGGACGGTTCGGCATTCGGCGCGTACCTGCGTGTGAGAATGGAACGACGAGAAAGAGACGGGATGCTGGGATGTTCTTGCGGTCCAGACTTGATGATCGACATGTTGGTTGTCCCTGTCTCTGGATGATCGCAACAGGCACAAGAAGACGCACAATTTGGTGCGGTGCGGCGGACGCCGTGCTCTTGATGGACAGGTGCAGCTCCTTTTGGATGCGTGTAGCTCCGTTCAGAATTGCCCATAGCTGTGAAATGGACGTGTTGGTGGACGGCATTCTGCCATATTGCGGCGCTGTTGTTGCGCGTATTGGTGGAATTGGTGCATCGAACGCGTGAATCACACGTGTAAGTACTGCGCCGCATGCCAAATTTTTCACTTGATCGGCCAAGGAAGTCAAGGACGGAGCGCCTTTCCTCGGCACCAACAATTTGTAAAGTCGCGCCGACTTCGCAGACATGCGTGTCGGGGCTGCGTGTCGACGTGACGATATTTGCCGCAGTGTTTTGACCGACTCGTCCCTTCGAGACGGCACTGATCGGCACGCGACAATCCCAGGCGCAACGAGATCTGGGGAAGCAAGGCATAGTCCGGATGAAAAGAGATATATGTGGCGCGTCGACATTCCACGATATGGGCCTCGCTTGGAGAAGAAGTACCCCAGGTCCGGCTCCAGCTTCAAGATCCATGACTATATCAGTTCTCCGGTCGAGACTAGACATGTCCTGCTGTCCTACATGCCTGGACAACGCCATACCAACGCGCGCAATATTGTCATGCAGTGCCACAACAACGCCATAAAATGCAGGGCCACGAACAAAGATCGTCCGGGTAAATCTAGCAAAGCCGTGAATGCTGCAAGGCACCGTCTAGCATGCTGCATGGGCGGGACACCACTAACGGGCCCGTTCTTGTCAAATCTTTGGGGCCGTTGAAACGGTCTCGCTTCCCGGGTAAATATCCAAGTGCCATGGCGCGCGGTATGCCGAGTCCATGTCGGTTTGTTGTTGCGTCTATGTCGGTGAGATTATCCGGGCCGTGTGGTGACGAGAAGGTGTTACGTCAGTGCAGACGTTGCAGCTGGACAAGACCGGGGAAGTACGCAGTCCATGCGAATAAGACGGAATGTGGGGATCGGTGAGCGGGTTTATGCGTGGAGCCGAATGTGGAAGTGCGCGATCGTATGGGGAAGTCGTACGAACACGACATGGGTCGGTCGTGCCGGATCCGGGGCTTCTCAGGCTGAATGACTCGAACAGTCTTGCCGGAGCCAGTTGCGTTGAGGGTCTAGTTGTGTTGATCTAGGGACACTTCGAGATAGAAAGCACAATCAATCACATCTCTGTCGAGGCTTCACAGCGGCAACTTGATATGACTGAGACATATGTCTTGACTGGCCGATGGGTCATCTTTGAGAAACATACTGATAGCTACTCCATTGCCTTCGACTAACTTGAGCTCCTCCTGTGACGCTTCATTAGTGTTCGAAAGATACTAGATAGCACTGTCGACCTCTCACAGTTCTTGCACCATGTCTAACCTCTCCCCAAGATCGATTGCGTGGGTGTGGGACAAGCTTTTCACTTGACAACAGCCCAGATCCTATCTGAATGCCATGAATTTGCGAAGATGCGGTGAATGCTGAAGATGAGGCGTACATACAGGATCTTTCGGTGGCTCTAATTCCAACGGGATTGTCATAGCGTTTACTTTATGGTAAAATTCCGGATGCTCCCGTTCTTCGAGGGAACGACCTCGGTACAACTTCAAATATAGTTCCAGTAAAGTGGTCGAGGCGCCACGCAAGGGAAAAGTCGAAGTTGACATACTTTGCAGAGGTGCAGGTCATTGGAGAATGTCGCAATAGACCACTTCTACACAGTTAATTTGAATCTGATCGTCCGGCTACATTGCCTTGTACAGGCAGGTGAAAGATTATGTCTTTGAAAGCCTATTTGCTCCTTTCGAAGGGCGTACTTTTCATGATAAATATTGCTTCATTCTGAATGCCCCTCGTATCCTTTCTGTTTGTGGTCATAGTCTAAGGAATTTATTCCAGCAAGCGAAGTGACAGGGCAGGGTAAACACTTGTGTGCACGAATCTGAGAAGGATCAATCAATTCTACCGTAGGCATTCGAGTCTCCCACTCAGAGCTAGGACTCATGATGTAGTCACACTAGCTTTGGCACGAGTGGACATGGTAGCGTTGTCATGTAGGCATTCAATACTTTCTAGGCGTTTTCGAGTGGGTTCGCAACGAGCATCAACAACATCTCCAGGGGTCGGAGGGTGTATCCAGTAGTGTGTCCAGAATAAAGGCAACTGTGCAGCCGTGTTCTTCAGTGAGTCTCTGAGTAGGAGTCGGTTATGTATAGTTGCCACATCGATCAGAGGGAGTATGTCCCGTGGACTCCAGGCGTTCGCAGGCTCACGCCGGATGTGGCGGAAATACTGGAATTGCGCAAATGTCACATATGGACTCGTGAGAAGTGAGCTGCAAGGTATTCTCGTGTTGGATGAATGGGAATTGTTGTTCGCAGACGTCCCGATGTTGTTGCAAAGTCGGCCAATGAGATGCCGTCGCCACCCGCGCATACGTCATCGTTCGCTGACAATCCCCAATTTGCCATCTCGAACATATCAACGATTCTGCAGCTACATTTGCCGTTTTGACAGTGTGCGCTACCTCACTATCACCCTAAACATCCAAATCTTCACTACCATCGCCCCTAACCCTCTCCATTCGATCGAGTTGCTGCTCAGACCAAGTGCCTTAAGAAGTTCAGGATGGTCTTCGGCCTGCGGCCATTGACGCCGCGACGCGTTATCTTTTTCACATCTGCTTCGTTACTCTTTTGGATATTCGTTTTCAGCCTGACACCCATAATATCACCATTACCAGCATACACAGGACCTCACGAAGTCGGTATTCTGGACGTCGAGACCGAGGTTGAGAAGCGTATTGTTCATGACGCAAAACTGAAAGAGACGGGAGAGAATGCCTTTGAACTCTCAACGTTGGCGATAACCTTGTACTACCCATCGTCTTTACCTCTCGCGCCACCTAGCAGACGGCCTTGGGCACGACCATGGCTGCCGCAGCCTATCTCGCTTATCGGCATTGGATACGCTCGACTTGCTGGGATACAATTTCGTCCATTTCAACACCTTTTCACGTTTGGTCTTTGGCTCTTTGGCTCCGGCACGGTCATTCCTGGAGTGGTCGACGCACCGCTTCTGACAGGCGCCGAAAAAGTGCTGTTTGATGAGAGTGGCGGTGCTGGAGGCTTCGGCAAAATTTTGGAAGCAGCCCAACAGGAGCACCAAGAGTTGAAGAGAGACGAGCCACTAGGTGCACTGCCTTGCGTGGTGTTTACTCACGGAATGGCAGGGATGAGTCAGAGCTACTCACACTACTTGGGAAGCATCGCAAGCCATGGCTACGTAGTTGCTGCTGTTGAGCATCGCGATGGTAGTGGCCCCGGTACCATCATTCACCACCCCAATGGCACGGAGCGAGAAGTATGGCACATGAAGCTGCAAGACCTAGATGCTCAACCGCCCATGACCGATCTCGACCTTAAAGCCGCGCAGCTCAACTTCCGCGAAGCTGAAATCAGCGAAACGATCAAATTATTCGCCCAACTTAACGCAGGCGATGCGCCCGTAGTGAATCTCAAGCCGGACTCTCCTCGTGAGGCCCTTCCTGGCTTCAAACAGCGGCTGGATCTTTCTGCCGTCACGGTTGCCGGGCATTCTTACGGCGCTACGGGAGCAATGCAAGCCCTGAAGTCTGCCGGGAAAGACGAAATGCCAATCAATGCTGGCATCGCACTTGATCCCGGAAAAGGCTCTGGTCCGCTAAACAAGGACATCGATGTTCCGGTGTTGGTGATGCACAGCGGAGAATGGACCCAGAAGCAGACTGAGTTTTATGGCCAAGGACAGCATTTTGATGTCGTCAGGAAGATTGTAGATAGCGTGAAGGAGGGGTGGTTCATGACATTGAGTAAGTTCTTCCGTAATATAGTCAAATTGCAGAGCTGACAGAACCAGGTGGGTCTGCTCATCCATCAATTACTGATGCGCCGCTTATCGTCCCATGGATCATGAAGATGGTCACCGGCACCACTTTGGATTCCAGGATAGCTTTACGCGAGTACATCGACTCCTCAGTCCGGTTCCTTGAGTACCTGCAGTCTGGAGAGAAGAAGGGTTTACTAGCAAGCGAAGTCAGCAGCAAAGAAGGGCCACTGGGCGATGCAAAGCAGCGAAAGAAGGTTAAGGGACAATATGGTGCTGACTGGGAAGTCCATGTTGTACCGAGAGATTAGATACAGCAGTAGATAATGTAAGCATGATTCAAATTCCAGTATCATTGCCATCATCCCGCGTGCTATGCTTGTCTTCTCTCCATAAATGCTAAATCCGACGAATCGCTATGCCGGATCTTCCTCACTAGTGTCTCGCATATGATTTGCCAGTATCTCCTGGAACTCTGCCGGCGTATCGCCCTTCATCGTTTCTGTATACACTTCATTGGAACCTAAACTTAGTCGTCGGCGGAACGTACAAGAAGCTGAGACCATCCGTGGAAGCTCTGTTAAGACCGGTAGCCAGGGCTGGTATTGTATCGCCACCCTAGGAAACAGTTTGCATATTTCAAGGTGTTGCAGAGTCGGTGCGAGGCGCTTGAGCAGTGTCCTAAACTTCGGATTGGGGAAGCTGAGACATACGAGACGCAGAGACCGCAGGTTTGGGAAGATGTCCTCATTGGAGACGAGCATTTGCAGAAAATCGATCGAAGTCTCCGTGTGATCGGAGTCGAAACTCAGACGCTGCAAGTGCGGTAGTCGCGGTGCCAGGAGCAAGAACCAAGAGGGTGGATGAGTGTATATAGTCACATACGGCTTATGTTCGAAGTTGCCAGCCATCTCGAATGAGAGATCTTTGAGTTGCGAGAGATCAAGATCGACGATTTGGGCTTCGGTAAAGGTTCTGCGTGGCACAAATTTGCGCTTTCGGCGTCGAGATGAAGGTGCGGCCGTCACCGGTTCAAGAATTTCTCCTGGAAGTGCCCAGAGGCTGAGCGATCTTATGCTTACTTTGCTTCTCAGCAGCGCACCAAACACGACGTAGATGCTGTGCATGCTACCGACCCGCGAAGAAATTCCGATGCGAGGCCAGATGCCAATGTCTCGAAAGACCTGTCGGGCTCCAAGGGGCGGATCAGTATAGTCGAATTTGCTCGCACTATGGATTGTATGTAGCGAAGGCAAGTTCTTCAATGCTTCAGCAAGAAGCTCGACGTCTGCACTTGTGTTGCGAAGTCTGTTCTGCTCATGCATGTGTCTGGCATACATTCTACGCTGTTGCCGCCTGATCTTTTTCCTGGTCGCTGAATCTTGTTCTTCCAAAACCGCATCTTTCAACATCTCGATTTCTCTTGTTGAAAAGACGCCGTTAAGTAATATCAACCGCCATCGATCCGAATCATCGCCTCCAATATGAGATTTCCCGCATTCATCAAAATTGACGATACATAAGCGTACTTCTTGAATGACCCTACGGACTCGCTCGTTTCTGGACAGATCAATGAGTTTTTGCAAGCTTCCGGGAGTGAAAATGCCTGTCATCTTGCGCATTAGCGCCTGTAGGGAAATTGGATTTGGTATATCTCAAACCGCTTACATTGTACGCTGCTGAAGTGCCTTATGTCGAAGGCATGTAGGGTCTTGGAGTACAATCTTTTGCAACACAGTCTCAGGTCATCTAAGCCATCCCTGTCGGGAATGTGTTCGCAGACTCCATCGAGAAGCTCTTCTGGTAAGTAGCTCAAGTAGTCCATACGGAATCTGTAAAGTTCGTTTCGGGAAACCAGCGAGTCGCCTCCGAGTTCAATAAGCCGTGGTCAATCTAGGGTCGAGTAAACGCTCAGCATCTGCTTTTCTTCCCTTGGAAGAATCAGGCAAGGCAGTGCCTCGGGGTCTAGTCGTCTGCTAGGGAGAGCAAAGCGACCTTTTTCAAAGGTATGAGGCAAGAGCAATCATAGGATAAGAGCAAGCGCCTTGCTTTTTGCAAAGAAGTTGAGTCCGGTGCGGCGCAGTGAGTTCGCTAGTACAAAAACAGCTAGCCTCATGGTGCCCCTCTTGTTGACTTTCGGTCTCTGCGAAGTAGCAGATAACTTTTGTCTTATTACAGCTATCTTCTTTGAACAACCATACGCAAACATTATTTCACGCCCATCAAACCACGACGTGAACTCTTCGAACCGCAATTCCCGATCTGCATGACCAGGAGCTTTAAGAAGGCAACCAAAAGACAATAGTGCGACAGAGTTTGATTGTACGAACGCATTTGCACTTCGAGGCAAAGTAGGTCAATCAGGAGCTGGCGGGAGTGAAAGCGCTGGGTGTGTACTAGACTACCTATCGGGCATAGCTGTGACGAGCATGCGAGTTGGATCCCGTCTCAACATCATTGGACAGCTTCAGGCCATTTGTTAAATAGTCACAGACACCAATTACAACAGACTCAGGATAATGCAGTTCCCTGTTTTGTGAAATGGTACGCGAAAAAAAGATTCGGTATTCGCCGTGCAGCAAGCGCACAGACACACTTTCCGATGAGGCTGAGCAAGACGCCAAGGTGCGGACTACGGCCGTACTTGCCTTTACGCACGTGTATAGGGCTTTACGTGCTTAACTTCCATGCTGTGTCTGATTTAATCACACTCAGCTTCTTCACTAGGATTCGGCTTTGGCAAGCCCTAAGGGAGAGTCTTCAGTGCCCGCCTCGACCGGGTTATTAGGCCGTACCTTCCAATCTGTGGCGACCGACAAGTCAATTAGAGGAGACTCACGAACACAGCCACAAGTATCATGAAAAAAGAGCTGGAAGAGGAAGCTGTATGATTCAGCCCCATTAATTTCGTATATGTTCGGGACCTCCCAGGGAGGCTTCGAACAAATTGATGGGATTTGCTCAGAAACTGCTACCAACTTCATGATTACGCTTGCGGGTACTCAATCCCTCGTTAAGCATCTTTGGCAACATCATGGTGAATACGGGCAAAGCGAGTCAGGCGTGCGCGGTTTGCAAGCGAAGGAAAATCAAAGTGCGGGCTTCCGATTACATGCTGAAAGCAGATGGTTTTGTCTCCCTGCTGTTTGCTGACGACATATGTAGTGCGACCTCACCAAACCCTCATGTTTTCAATGCAACAAATCCGGGTGGGATTGTCCAGGCCCAAAAAGTGAACATGAAGTTGCCTTCAAAGACCAGACCGAGACTATCGCGCGGACTATGAGCCGTACCGGACCGACAGCAGCCAGGAACTTGAACACAGCATCTGAATCATTCGAACTTCGCGGCTCCCCACGACGTGTCTTATCCTCTACTTTAGATAGCGGTACAGCGTTTTTCATGCATCATTATGTATTTCTGGGCGATAGCGACTCAACTTCGACCGTATCTCGTGGACACCATGAGTATCTTCCCGCATTGCTGCATCGAGAGAGAGGCAACGGACCCCTAGGGACGATAGTTGCAGCCTCTGGTCTTGCCGCATTGTCACACGTTGGCAACGCAAGTACATGGCTCGTAGAATCGTACCAGTTGTGTAACAGAGCGGTTCGTCAGCTGAAATCTGCACCAAGCAACCCTAAAGAAGCTTGTACGGAGGCTATTCTAGCTACGATGATGATCATGGGCACTTTTGAGGTACGCACTCTTCAGCCATCACCGAGCACACACTTTTTCTTACCTGACGGTTCACAGGCTATCACGTCCGGTGACGTCGACTCTATGAAAATCTACGGAAATCATACGATGGCGGCAGCACGTTGTATTGATTTACGCGGGCCGATGCAATTTCGAGGCGACGCACCACTTAAGCTTTTTCTAGAGCTACGACGCATCATTGTAAGGATCATGATCACACTACATCTCGTCGCTAACTCTAATGATATGAATAGTTCATGACTTGTCATCAACGCCAAATACCAATACCTTCAACAGTCAATCAGTGGTCGAAATGGGCAGAACAAGCTCAACAGCCTGATGAGATACACTCTAACGAATTCGCCGCGATTAATGGTCACTTAGCCGCCGCACGAGCTGAGATCAAAGCTCAGGGCATTACCTGCCCAGCTGCTATAGCAGTTAAACTGCTACCAATAGACGAGCAGCTCGTCCACTGGAAGCAGAACTTACCAGAGCCATGGTCGACCAGCACACATCGAGTACCAGATCTAAACAATCCTCATTGTTTGGTCTGGCAATTACAATTTGACAAGTACACAGACTTTTGGCTGGCCACCGTCTTGGACAATTATCGCTGCGTACGCCTGATGATCCACGAAGCAATCATCAAGTCCATCGTTGCAAAAGGGTGCCTTGAACACCAAGTCCTTCTCCAAGCTTCGATGGCCACTACTAGGGAGATGGTTGGCGAAATATGTTCCAGCGTGCCTTATATTCTGGGTTACTGCCCGCGAAATGGCGAGGATAAGGCAACGCAGTCAGAAGCACGTCCTATTCCTGGTGGGTACGTTCTGGCGTGGCCATTATTTTTGTCTGCAATGATGCGCACGACCCACAAGACTCAGAGAGATTGGATAGGAGAGGTCTTAAGACATATTGGAAATAGAATGGGACTTAACTTGGCATGTCTATGGCGACGGTGCTGCAGAAGAATCCTAGGACGCTATGCGACGGCGAGACATGGCTAAATGGAGACTTTGCTACTTGAAAAGAAGCCCAGATCTATGATCATTCTTGATCGAACAACTTCAAACCCCAATGCACATTCGAAAGCCATGTGCATTTCATCGTCAAACTTTTGCCAAGAACCTAGATCATTTTCAACTAAACTTCCCATTCAGGTTAGCCATGCGAGCTGGCCAATGAGACACTCGTAGCAGCTGGAACATTACTTGATTGCGTTCGATAGACGATCTTTTACCTGCGAAGCAGAAGAAGGCGCTTGCTCCGCGTTCGAATATGCATATATTTCCACCCCAAAATGTGACATTGTGGATCAATCGACCCACAGCATCAAAACCACCCTTGAAATAGCATTGAGCCAATACGCGCCTGATCCTATGCTAGTACTCGATGCGAAGAAACCAATCGGAAATGCTCATCTTTGCGGCTTGGTACGATAGGTCCATGTCTTGCATCTCCTTCCATGCATCCCACTGCGAGGGCATGGTAGACAACGACGCCAACCACCGATGGCCCATGAGTCAAGCAATGTAATCCGTCAATCTTCAAGGCACTCAAATTTCGAGGCCCTGAGGCCCTAATCTTCTAATGGCCAGGGATCAGTCGTGTTGGTTATCAGGTCCACAATGCGGCACAGTCGTGGGTATGTGTATTTAAGTCACCTTCGCACTCCACAGCACCTCAAGCCTGCTTTCTAGCAGTTTCAGCGACCTCTACCCGCCAGAACGATCCACGAACAGACCATACCTCCAAACCATCTCTATTCCCTAAACAAATCTCTCTTCCTCGACCAGTCATACGCGACACCATCATGTCAGAACGCCAATATCTCGTCCGCTTTGGCCCTAATGCGAATTGCACCTTCGAGGTTCGTAATCTCGTCAGATCTATAATAGTGGATTTGATTCATGCATCTAGCTCTGCACAATCGACGAAAGCGTCTACCGCTACCGGCCCTCGCTCCCCGCAAACATTGTCTTCGCCGTAATATTTTCAATCGCGACAATTGTCCACATTGTACTAGGTCTCCGATGGAAGACACCATGGGTCATGTGGTGCATGATCCTGAGCTGCACACATGAAGTCGCAGGCTATATCGCTCGAGTACTGCTCTGGGTCAATCCGTGGAATTTTGGCGCATTCATCACACAGATAAGTATGCTTCATGTCTTGAACGGCCGTGTCAAAGATGTTAATCTTGGTGGTTCTTAGTTGCGATTACTCAAGCGCCCGTGTTCTACTGTGCAGCCATCTACGTAATGCTCGGACAAAGGTACCATACACCTCATTCCTCCATTCGCACTTCTCCATCCCTTTGCAAGCCAAGCTGAACCTCCGATAGTATCACCTTCCACGCTCCAACACTCGCGCGCTTTCCCGTCAAGTACTTCGTCTGGATATTTCTACCGTGCGACATCATCTCCCTAATCTTGCAAGGCGTTGGCGGCGGTCTGTCAGCCTCGTCGTCCGGGTCGAGTCAAATCGGCGTAGACATCGCCATGGCTGGGCTAATTTTCCAGGTTATCACACTCGTCGCCTTTTCAGTGCTTTTTGGCGATTTCTTAGTCCGACTGTTAAGTTCCATGCACGCAAGCGTTTTGAGTCGTCGGGATGCGCTGTTCTTCGTCTTCTTGGTACTGGCTGTACTCTGTACTCTCGCTCGCTGTATCTTCCGTGCGTACGAGTTGAAGGAGGGATACAAGGGGGAGTTGATCACGCATGAGGACTTATTCATCGGGCTTGAGGGCGTGTGAGTTATAGCCATGATAAGTGAATGTGGGAACGAGCTGACGCATAAGCAGACTGGTTGTGGTGGCTGTATTTTGCCTTTGCATCGGACATCCGGGATACGTGTTTAGAGACCGAGAAGGAAATATTGAGTATTCGAATGTTCCTGCGACGGCGGAAAGGTCGATCTTGTTGGAAGACCGCAGAACCGCGTATCGGGAATCCTAAAAGGGTTCATTGGCGCAGACAGCAGTGCCTATTTAGCGGTTAGTAGCAGGTTCGGGGAGAAGATCGTGAGTCGAAGTGACAGGGTGGTTGCAGGTGATCAGTCACGATGCAAATGGAATAATTCGGCATTGAAACAATAAAACGGGCACTTGTACTTTTCTTGAGACCAGCGAAGACATGATAGCTATGTATTGACGCGATACATTCGGAAGTAACGTTGCCACAAGGAGAATAGGCATAACTGGAGTGTAGACATCAGAAAAATGCTTTGCTTTATGGATCAGGAAAGATGCGCGGTCGCGATGTTGGAGAGCAAGACTACATAAAACTTGACCCCAGCGCACTTACACATACTATCATCTTCTGCTAGTACCGCTAGCACTGAGGCTTTGATGAGAGCAAAGCCTTTTGTACGAGCAAATATAGCGCGAGTTGATGAAGATGCGTAAGCACTAGTACATTGCCCCTCACGTACATGCTGCCCAGAGTCCTGCAAGGCAGCAGCAAATCAAATCTACTAGCACAAAATAGGATAGCCCCGCCTCCGCCCTCATTCTTCTGACAACCTTTCCTCAGTCTCTCGGAGCAACAGCATCATATTGCAACAGACCCTGCTCACGGAAACCTCTTGGGTACTCCCCTGTTCATTTCAGGTTCCAAGATGGAAAGTAATCGAGTAGCATCTCCGGGCGAGGGATCGGTCAATCATGAGAACGGTTTGTGGCTAGCTGTGGTCGACAAATCAGCGACGGCAAGGGAAACTTACAAAGTCAGCAACGACCTCGCGAGGACGCAAGCGAACGTATGTGACGCTTGCATGGCTAAGCTCGCCAGGCTCGGGTTTCCAAGGCCATGCCGTGAAGCATTGACAAGGAAACTTCGATGGGAGAGACAGTTCGCTGCGTTGTACAACTGTGCAGATTGCCCAGGAATCGCAATCGTGCTAGATTTCATTCGAAAAAACTGGTAATGCTCAGAAGATCTCTTCGTCATAAATCTCATCCAGAAAGAGCCAACTGATAAAGAACTTGAACATTCATCAACCGAAGATCTCATTGGGATCGAGATTATGCCTTGCACCGCAGGCGGACTAGCTCAACCACCCTGGCAGTTATTACCGCTGTTAAATATTGACAGCGCAATCAACGGTGTTGGAAAAGTGTACGGAAGAGAATGGAATCCATTGCAGATCGACATCGAGCTTATCCGCACATGGTTTGATGAGTGCGACAAGTCGCATTGCTCCGACTGTCATACCCCGATGCTGGCGAGGCCGAAGCATATAATCAGGTTTATCGACACACAACGGAATTGTCTTGTAGATAGTATCGGTACGGAGAGTTACGCAGCACTCAGCTACGTATGGGGAAACATCAAACCCCTATGAGCGAGTTTCAGAAACGTCGAGATCCTGTACCTGGAAGGATCGCTTGCAACAGATACGTCTCAAATGGATGCAATGCCTGCTACAGTACGAGATGCCATGCTCCTCGCGGCTGCGTTGCGCATACGGTATCTGTGGGTTGATAGCTTGTGCATCGTGCAGGACGATGAGCTGGAAATGAACTTGCACCTGAACTCCATGAGTGCCATCTACGACAACGCATACGTTACTTTCGTAGCGGCAGCAGGAGAAGATGCATGTTACGGTATTTCAGGAGTACCGGGTGGCAGTCGTCGACGCGACCTACCCTTTTGCTGCCTTGCGACGACAACAGCGCAGCGATACGTTCTACAGCCTGGTAGGGAGGATTGGCCCCACTCCTCCGTCTGGTCAACCCGTGCCTGGACCTACCAAGAGAGCCTTTTTTCCAAACGGCTGCTATTCCTTGACGATGTAGTGTCATGGCGTTGCTTTCAGATCGCTCGTCAGGAGCATACTGGACGGACCGAGCGATGTACCGGAGACGACCCACTCCAAAAACGCCTGCCAGATAGTCGCCAGCTTTTGTTTTCCGATTCAACCCGGATGGGAAGATATTGCCGTCTTGTAGAGAAGTACAGCGGAAAGACACTGACGCATGATCAGGATGTGCTTTTTGCATTTGCCGGTATTGCTGAGTTCATGAAAGCACCGTTTCCCTTGGGCTACGACTTTGGATATCCAAATGAAGGTCTTGGAGGAGGGGTGAGTCTCCTTTGGGAAGGCAAACGTTGCACTCGGCGCATACCAACAGATTTGCCTGTGACTGCGACGAACAGCCTTCCAGGCTGGAGTTGGTATGGTTGGCAAGGACTAATCTTTTGTCGTACATGGCATTTGTTGTACGAATATGCACAACAGTCTCGATTGGTGTTCTACCCCGAAGTCAACGCCACAGGAATGGAATATGGAAGAGTGAGTACATTGTGTCGTATCTTCTTGGACATGTATCTAATAAAGGACAGGTTACAGGTTGTAGCATTTCGCAAACGTGTCATGACACACCGGAACAATGCCCTCATCTGATCTTACAGACTTCAAGCTTGATACTGACTCCCCACGGAGGGATCACGTTTACAAGCGATGCTGAAAATGAGAATATTGTGCTTAGTTTCGGCTCCAGGATAGTTGGAAAATTAATCGAGCCTGAAGTCGACACGAACCATGAATATTTCACACATTCTCGTGATTTCACATATTTCCGTGGGGTCCCACGAACTCAGTTGGAGCCAATTGGACCGGTGGAACTAATGGCTGTCTACACAGTCGGTTGCAAGACGGAAACACCCGGCCCGGAAACACCGAACCCGTATGGCTTCTGGCCCAAAGATCTCAATGACGAATACAAAACAATACTACAAAAGAACAAGGACCATGGGACTGATGAAGCATTCAACCTGTGCTATTTCCTCTGGATCGGACGAGACGGCACTATAGCGTATAGGAGAGCACTCGGAGTCATGCTGCTGGAGACATGGCTATCGATGAACCCCAGAGAAGTCACTGTGACCCTCAGCTAGGACATCTGGCGCTTAGAGATCAGACAATATAGCAGTAGGAGCAGACAAGACCCCACATTTACGACTTTGCTGGCACATTTCCGAACAACGACACCAAGCCCTCGTTCAGTGTCGGATGCGTCACAATCAAGTCTGCAATACTTGTGTAAGGCAAACCAGCAGACATTGCAAGCTGCACGACAGGAAGCAATTCGCCCGCCCGCGCACCAAGCGATGTAAACCCAAGGATACTATCGTCACTCGTGCTCACTAGCGTCTTTGCGAAGCCCTGAGTAGCATCCATTGTTCGAGTTCTCAGAAACGCCGCCATGGGAAGCTTCGCAAGACGATACGGAATGCCTGCCTTGTGTGCTGCTTGTTCGCTCAGGCCAACATGGGCAAGTTCGGGATTCGTGTATAGCGTGTATGGTACCTGGCGATCTTTGGTCGAGCGGAGTGGCTGTTTGTTGGCCAGAAAGTCGCGGACAATTCTGAAGTCGTCGAAGCCGATATGCGTGAATTGCGGCGAGCCAGCGCAGTCGCCGACAGCGAAAATGCCTGGGACATTGGTCTGGAGGTATTCATTAACTTTGACGTGCCCGGAGGCTGTCAATTCAACACCTGCAGTTTCGGCTCCAAAGTCTTCGGTGTTTGGAAGCCTGCCACTGGCGACGAGAATGTGGCTTCCAGTGATCTCGAGAGTTTTGCCGTCTCGAGACCCAGTAAGAGTCACTGCCTGTCCGGAGGTACCGCTGACTTTTGATACCGTTGTCGAAGTAAAGAACTCCACCCCCTCGCTCTTCAAAATATCCACCAAAGCGTCCGACACATCTTCATCTTCATTCTTCAGAATTCTAGCGCTCCTCTCCACCACCGTGACGTTCGCCCCAAACCTACGAAACGCCTGCGCAAATTCCAAGCCCACATAGCCACCACCCAGAATGACCAGATGCTCCGGAACCTCATCCAGCTCCAAGATCTCGATATGCGTAAGCGGCTTCGCTTCCTTTAAACCAGGCGTATCATCAACTTTTGCTCGGGACCCTGTACAAATTATGATATTATCTGCCGTCACGATCTTCTTCCCACCCTCTTTCAAAGCAATCTCCACCTTCCCATCCCCAAGCAGCGTCCCATGCCCCATAATCAACTCCGTCCCACTCTGTTCAAATACACCCTCATGCATCTCGACCAATCCCTTGACCATACTTTTCTTCCGCTTCAGCACGGCTTTCATATTCACGCCAACACCGCTGCCCGTGAGTAGTCCGCTAGTGGAGTACTTTTGCGCTTGGTGCACAACCTCGGCGGAGAAGATGACGTTCTTGGACGGCAGGCATGCGATGTTCGGGCAGGAGCCGCCGAGGTAGGAGTGTTCGAGTACGGCGGTGCGGACGCCGAGGGTTGAGGAGCGCGTCCAGCAGATGTATTTGCCTGCTTCGCCGGAGCCGATGGAGAGGGTGTCGTAGTGGGTTGGGGTGGTCATTGTGAGTATGTCTTTCGAAGGCTGTTGGTTGGAGCGAAAGAGTTCAATGTGATAGTCGCTCGTGGCTGGCTTATGGTTTTTGGGCTCTTGATGGAGCGTTGGCGTGATTCTGGTATGATTTTATTCGAGATGTCATCTTTATAACTCCGTCTAATACCTGTTCCACCTCACCCATATTGAGCATCCACTTCATACTGCCATATTACATCGAACGATGGCTGCCTCAACATTGCATCACAACCACCAGGGCTTGGCTGACGAAGCATTTGATCTCCCAAATACATGTAATCATGGAGACCCCGCGTCTTAGATGGCTATGATAATATCACCATTCGGGGCGCCAGTCTTTGAGCATGTTGTGACGACTAAGCATCGGCATGCTGACTCAAGTGCCGACAGATGCCTTCGAGTCGGCACGTCGATGGCCGTACGGAATATCGCATCAGTGGTCAATGGAATATAAGTTTCTCGTCTCTCTTTACGGGCCAATGCGGACATGCCATACGTTGTGAGGCTGTACCTACGTTGCGGGGAAAGTACTTGCGTCGGTGGGGATGGTGCTGCCAGGCACTTCCCAAAGCGGCCCCGGTGCGGCTTCGTCGGAGGCTGTGAGCTGAACCACGAAAATTGGTGCCTTGCAAGGCGCACTCGCGCGCAACTTTGTATCGCGAACAAGCTGGAAGTACTTTTTCGCAGCTAAACACGATATTAATCGCGCAAGAAATCGGATCTCATGTCTTGGATCTCCAGAATGCATGTGAACCATCGTCGTCGTCGTCATCATCCCCTCCCCGTCTCCCAGCAACCACTTCCATCGCCATCCGCATCTTCAACCTATCGCCCGAACAAGCCAGCGCCTTGCTCTATTTTTACCAGCGCTGACAGCCGCTTTTGCCTTTTCCAGGCGCTGGCGCCCGGCGGCGCGGGGACAAGCGAATGCGCGAGCTGGCGGTGCGCGACCCACATTTCGCAGCTGGGGCTGAGACGTGACCCAGGGAGGCTTTGCAGGAACAAATGTCTGACGGCGTGGACACCTCTTTTCTCTTTTGTTTGACACAGTCTTTACTCTGCGATATTCTTTGGTGCGTTTATCAGACATATTTATCGCGTACGGAAAATAGAGCGCCGATTGCGATACGGCTACGACAGCGATACGAAGATAGAGAGTGCTTGTTTGTCCCAAGGCTGAGCAGTGTTTACGCTCACTCCTATCCTCGACGACTGCCCTTCCACGCCGGATAGCGACACCGAAGACATCGAGATAAGCGGATCGAAGAGTCAAGATGCGGATACCGCAATCATATATTCAGAAATGCAAGGTGGTGGCGCATGTTTTCCAGACAATCTTCATTTTTGTCGGATTATGCATCACCATAGCCGTGTTCACCAAAGAGGGTGCGACTGGCGGCGCGACGAAGTATTATCTGGCATTGGTATGTCTATACTCTCATATTCAACCCCTAGATTCTACCAGGACTTCACAATCCTTAGTCCACAGCCTCGATCCCAGCTGACCATGACCCGCAATAGTGCTTCCTCTCCATTCCCGCCATCATCTACCTCGTCATGGTCCCCATGTGGTCACGCGCCGCACGCTTCGCAAACGCATACGCCTTCCTGGCCGTCGACGCACTATACACGATTCTGTGGTTCGCGGCTTTCATCGCCGTAGCGCTATGGAACAGCTCTGGTATCAAGGAGGGAGCCAAGGACCGGAAAATCCCCGAAGATGAACGGAATTGCACGACATTCAAATGGGGCAGCGAGAGCAAATGCAACGTCAGCAAATCCAGCGTCGGCATCGGTGTCGTAATATTGTACGTTTCCCTCCCTCCCTCCCAACTACTTCCTTTCTCATTCTCCCCATCTACCCGCACAACACCACCCCGCTAACACCATCCGTCCAACTCACAGCATCCTCTTCGGCCTCACCACCGCCGTGTCTGGCTACTACCTCTCCAAATTCCTCAAAGAAGGCGTCCTCCCCTACGAATCCGCCGCCCCGAACCCGCACCACATCAGCGGCGAAACCGCAAAAGACAACGCCTGGAGCACGGAAATCGAAACCGGTCATCGCGACTCATCAGACTCGACCGACCGCCGCACCGAACACGGCGGCAACCAGCACGAAGACGAGTACGCGCTCTTACACAGCACCGAGACGGACGAGGGCAGACATCCCGGCAGACCGCTGAGCTGGGGCGATGAACGCACGGGATACGCGAAACCGGCGCCGTATGCGGATTATCGCGAGGGCGAGGGCGCGAGTGCGCTGAGTCCGGGCGGGTATGAGGATTATAGACGCGAGGCTGGGTCGGGGGTTGGAATGGCAGATGGCAGGCAGCCGAGTCATGGGGGTAGTGGGTATAGTTTTAGCGGAGGTGGGGGTCGGTGAGAAATGTGATTGAAGCCATGGCGGTGGTGTCATGTCATAGAATTGAGGTATGCATATGTATTGATGGGTTCACTTTTGTGGGGTTTGTTTATGGTCTTGCGCATTAGCGGTTTCGCGGTTGGGGTTCAGAGTACTCTCTCTCCTCTCGTCATAGCATGGAATGGGAATTCGTTTATACTGTGTGTGTGCTGTATGGGCGGGGTGAAGCTTGAGTGATGTGTTGACGAAGTATCCTGGGCTGGCGTTAGTTGGGATTACCGGCATCACTACCGAGGCCTTTATCGCTTGAACGGCTGCGTATAGTATGACTGCCTCAAGCAAGTGTTGACTTGTAAGAGATTTGTCTATTAAGTATGTGAGCGATCAAAAGAATCCGTCCAGGGCGCATACAGAGAGCGTGCAGCTCCAGAATGCTACAACGTCCACTGTACTTATCACATCCTCCAAAATCCCTCCGGCTCGGTGAGCGATTCTCTTCAGACTTTCTCCGATCCTGATCAGATGACGCATAAATGGCGTCCTGTTCGAGGCATACCTGTCTCAAATACATCTTTGCACTTTTTACCAAGCCCGGCGATCAGATGGGTGCCATTCTTAGCATGTCTCAACTTCTACCACGTTTCCATCGCACCCATTGACACAGACTTTGACAAAAGCAAAGTGTCACCGCTTTCAGCATGGCTATGTTGTAGTAATATACCGATTCTGGGAAGATGGGGGATGGATCATGTCTTATTTCAGAAGATCGGTTGCGCTTGAAAGCAGGATCGGTGAGTGGACCGAGCCTTGTACAGTGAGAGTGCAGTACAAATTTCGTCGAGGGTCTGGGGTATGAAGTATAGGTATAATGTCGCTGCTAAGCTGGACTGCTGAATTTGATAGTTGGCTAGACTTTGTGAGACTCCACGATGTCTTTGTAGTGCAATGTCAATGTAGGGATGGCAGCGATGAGCAGAGGTGTTGGTCGACCGGTCCTCGGGTGCACAACTCGTGAATGAGGATAGGTTCACTGAATGGGCTGATCAAATATCGCTGCAAGTGAGTGGCTTAAACGAAGTCGGCCAAAAGAAAAGGAAACGGTGCAAATTTAAAGAACACGCTGGATATGCCCTTTGTTGTGTTGTCGAGGGTGTTGTTCACACGGAGCTCAGGCTATGCGTTCCTTGCATGTGCAAGTATTGCTTGAAAAAAAACAGATAGATTAATCTCGCGACTTGCTTGTCGTTGTTGATAGATATATTGTTCACCTATCGAGCGTGCATATGAGATCCTCTCGGCGGCTGAGACGAGGTTCGCCTTTCACAACAAAGATCTTCACATATGGTGATCATTGGATATGCGAATTTATGCAAGTAGATTATACCGGCCAATAACAACTCGAGAAAGAAGTGATTTACATCTAGACGCGATTAGGTATCACAGCATCTCTATGGAGAGCGATGGGGCCAATGTTTGCTCCAAAGAGGGGCAAGCTCAGTCCCAACGAGCCTCCGGTCAGGCACTGCGCGTCTTCAGCCTCCTATGTAAGTATATCGATGCCCTTGACGGCTCTACTCATGCGCCATATCGAAGGACCACCGTTCGAGGGTTATCCGAGCAATTTGTGTAGCCCGGGCCCGGGCCCGAACTACCTTGATCGTAGCGGACAACGGGTCCGCAGCAGGGAGGGAGGCGGGGTGGGACCAGTAATACGACGCTCATTTTTGCGCTCATCGGCGGTCTCAGGCTGAAGCATAGCGAGAGGCTCCTTGCGTTGAGTCGGACAACTGCCATATACTGCCGTCTGGGACGCAAGCGTTCATGATTTCGGTATGTGCTGGCAGTGATGAGGAGCTCATAAGAGCCTCATCACACACCATTGATGATATGCGGAGATGCCTTTGTACGGTAGTGGGGGCAAGTGGGACGTACAGGTGGCTGGTGATTAGTGTCACTCAAGGGTACGTCGAAACCCTGAAGTCTTCACTAAGACGATAAGAGGTAGCAAAGCCTCCTTCAGTCCACATAGTAACATATCGAATATTAGACTCACCGATAACGCATGTTGAGAGAACATGACCCGCTCGAAATAGCTATACGCACCCAACCGATGTCTCACAAGGTCCCAAGTTCGAGAGAAGCAAGGACTGAAAGCACCAGACCGCCAGAAGGGGTCGTGCCAATGTACTGAGTCCCATGATGTGGTTCCATGCATCGAGGCGCTGTACAACAAGACCTTCTCCTGACATGGGGACTGGAAGACCACGCCGTGCCGTGGTGTGTGTGGGGTGATTTTGTTTCCGACGAACCGCTCGGTGTCTTTGCGCCAGTTGTCACCCATTGCAAGTGAAGCTGGATCATCGCTCTCGGACCTGATTATGTTTACACGTTCCTTTCAACCTCGTGCGTCGGCAGTTCATGTAATCGAGCAGAAGTTGAGTATGTGGGCGCGTGTCGGGTTGCACGAACATGCATGATGCTGCTGCGTCACACCGGAAGTCCTGAACGACACACGTAGTCAGGAGGCAGGTGTCGAGCGCCGAATGTAGTCGCTGAATGGGTGTGAAGCAGTGTTGGCATGTTGGTCGTAAAGAAGGCTCCGGGAACGGCAGCTTGCCGTAATTGTGCTCAGTGCTCTCTCCTTTGGGGCAAGGGAAATGCACGTAGTTGTTCTTGCAATGCGATGCGACGATTTTGTAATCACCGCTGAAGCTGTGCATGATAGTCACACAAAAGCAAGGGGGCTTATCGAAGCTTTGCCTGGGTGACCGGAAGCCTCATTGACGAGCGCCAAACCTATCGACGTAATATTCTACATCAGCGACCACCTTCGAAGTACTGCTAGTCGGGTAGTAGATTATTCGAGCATAGTTGAACAAAGTATTGAGCACGGCAAGTTTCGTGCTTCGGGTCGCATAGACTGGGGACTGCATACATTGTACTGCAGCGCGTCGATACTCCAGAGCTTCACTCTGATGTCGATTGCCGGCCATGCTCCACTCCCGGCGATGAGTAAACCGAGCACAGAGACGGATGAACATCGGCATGCTCGTACCCTAGCGACGATGGCCAGTGCTGTGGTGGATAGCGGCCGATGCTTCTCATTCATTCAAGGTCGGCAAATCTATTCTTTGCTTGCCAGCTGATCTTGTGTTTAGTAACCAAGGGATACGAGAGTCGCTGCACTCTGGGGGTCACTGGTGGAAATGTGCGCCGAAACTTGGTCCTTGTCACGCACTTCAACCGCGCCTTCGGTTGCCCAGCATCTGAAGACATGTAGCTGCTTGACCAGGATCTCCGCAAAGTGAGCTGTTGCTGTCACACCGTCCCGTGTAGTAAGTTCGTGGGGGTTGACCTGTGGCATTTGATGAGAATTCGCGAGCGGTTTTGCGGCATGAGGAGTCCGCCACCACATCTCACCATGCAGCCAATATGCGAGATGAAAGACGACCAAAAGGAGATGTTCGATGCTATTCACGCGTGGTCCATGAACTGGCGGGTGCGGCGCAGTCTTATCGAGCCGAGTTGCAGGCCGAGTTGTGGCAAGAGCTGGCCAGTCATCCCGAGGGATTATGTAGTAATCTGAAAACCCATTAAATAGCAATCCGGTTCCAAGGTTGCGGGTACATGTGTTGTTTGGGGACTTGCAATTTCTTCACATGCTGTTGCGCTGGCCGGTAGAGTTTGACATTATCATCGTGACCAAGCCGGGTGAGTGGTAAGAATGAACACGGTCTTTTTAGTAGCAGCGAAAAGCACAGTGCCGCCGACACGGAGTCATGTCCGAGGGCGCTATCCATAAACGGCACTTTCAGCGAGCCTCGGCAGTCGCATCTTTCCCATCTTCAATCAGTAAGAACACGAGCGTCGGTCTCACAAAGCGCATCACGTTTGGTCGGTGCGTTTCCCCGTGTCTAAAACTTGTCGCGCCTCTACCATCACGTCGGTGTTTCGAGCATGTGCAGGGGCTGCAGTTTGGTGTTGCCGTTCAGGTGGATGGCAGCCACTTGCGCGCAGTAGCCTCTACTAATCATCCTTGTTCCGTCACTGGCTGTTTTGTAATCACAGCTCAAAGCCTGGAAGGATCACAGATCGCCTGCTTTTTAGACACATAACGATACCGTCGCCCGGTTCCTGGACACCTTCGTAGCAGGTCCTCATGCATAGCGCTGTAGGTTACTTAAAGCAACCGCCATGACCGCATCCGAGGTACGTCCAGCACCACCCTCGGCCCTATTTCTCGTGCATACTCACCGCGTTCGGATTTCGCTTACATCGCATCCTTGCACAGATCTCTAACCGCGCAACGATTGAGAATACTGGACTGTTGAACCGAATGACTTCCAACTTCCGCAATGTCATGCCCTCCGAGCGCTTCCCCGCCGAAAGAAATCGGTACGTGCTCTACATCAATAGAGTATGCCCATGGGCGCACCGCGCCGTCATAGTGAGAGCTTTGAAAGGACTGGACGACGTCATCCAGGTGATCGAGGTGGATGCCAGAGATCCTACGCACGGCTGGTACTTCTCTGGCCATCGTGGGCCCGCGAAGGACCCAGTTTACGGTGTTCGGTTCCTAAAAGAGCTGTACAAGAAAGCAGATCCACACTACAATGGGCGCATCACCATACCGGTTCTTTGGGATAAGCAACAGCGTTAGTTCAGGTCGGCGCTTGTACATATTCTAGGCTGACCGCGCATAGACACAATCGTGAACAACGAAAGCGCCGATATCACGCGCATGCTATGCTACGCCTTCGATATCCTCCTCCCGCCGGAGTTACGCGAAGAAAGTAAGGGATCGGCTTCTTTGATACCCCGCCACTTGCAGAACGAGATCGATGAGCTCAATTCATGGGTCTACGACATGGTGAACAACGGCGTGTACAAAGTTGGCTTCGCTACATCGCAAACTGCCTATAATGAGCATGTTACAAAGCTGTTCATAGGGCTGGATCGACTGGAATATCATCTTTCGCTGCCAGGGCACCAACCGTACTTGTTTGGCGAGCACATCACCGAAGCCGACATCCGCTTATTCACTACTCTTGTCCGTTTTGATGTTGCGTACTACACTCTGTTCAAATGTAACATCAAGATGATCCGAATCGATTATCCCCGTCTCCACGCCTGGCTGCAGCGCTTATACTGGGACGAAAGTCCAAAGACTGCAGGGGGCGCTTTCAAGAGCACCACATATTTTGATGTTGTAGGTACGCTATATGTGTGATCGTGATGCCCCGCTGACAGTGCTTAGATCAAACGAGGATATTCTTCCGTTTCCGCGGGAAATGGCGTCGTGCCTGCTGGGCCGGTGCATCCAATCATGCCATTATGATAATGTTGCATACTATTAACTTGTATTTCTTATGGTTCGCTCTGTACAGCTCTTGTTACCTGACTTTGTATATCCCAAACCTTGAGATTCTCCTGCGACGCCATGTTTTCTCCTTGAGCCTAGTTTTCGATTGTTTCAAATTAATCCGCGTCATTTCACGGCCATACTGATATCAATATCACATTTCGTCATTTCGTGCCGAGGCTCTCTCCATTTAAATCTTTGTTGGATCCTTTACATGCCGCGAAGTGGGCTCTCGATTCGTCTTAGCTCGTGTGCTGATCGATCAGCCCGCTTTCTATCATTACTCACCACAGATCCAATCTTTCATTTCTGCTCCGCCAACACAACGACCATTTTGGTAGGACCAACTGGAATTATGAACTTAGCCATGGAGGTCATTTCATCCGCCAGATCATTCACAGCTTGGGCGCAGTCCAATAGAGGTAAGGGTGCTTAACACTTCCACTCCGAGCCTTTCGCACTCCCGATTTGTTTACCTGCCAGCTAAGATGAGTCTTAGAGTAATGAAGGCAACGCTAAGTAAAATCTGACAGCAATGTCTTATTCGACCTCCTTAGATCAATCATGTTGCCAAGTCGGCGCGCATCACTATGTGCTTCAGTCAGAAATTGCTAGGAAGTCCCGGATAGTCAAACTTGTCACCAAATCATCGTTACAAGTCTGCTTATTATTTCTCATGCAAGCTTTCGTCCAGCAAGGCCAAGCCGATGCCGTGTAGGAAGATGGGCTCAAATAGTAGCGCGCGCTCCAGCTCGATGCGATAGAAAGCGCATAGTGGCTAGTAGACTGGTGTGAGAGAAGAGGCCGCGGTAGCAGAAGATCGATTCTAGTCAGACACTTTATGCAAATCGTACATGAGTCTTGACACTATTCAGCATCTACAAACGCCGATGTCGTTGCAAAAGATGGTCCGTGCACCATGCACGGGCACCGCAATCCTTCCAAAGACGGCACGTGGATCTCTAGGAGACTTCCAAGCCTCTCACCACACAACGTGCTGCCCAAGAGCCACCTTACAATTTCCGCGCGTTTTGAAAGCAGTTCACCATGGATCGAATGGCTTTGCCTGAGTGTAGTGCACCACAACGCCTGTGCATCTACTGCCGCAAACTCGAGTCGACATCTCAGCCTTGTCCGGTTGTCGCAAAGTATATGAATGCTACAAAGCACCGCTCAAGCACTACCGCTACACTTTTTGGCTCAGGGACCGGCGTGTCTAAAGATGATCATAAACTCCTCGTGTCATTACAAAACCATCCCAGTACATTGTGCAACAGATGCGCAGCGTACAACATCATCGATGTATTCAGGAAATCTCAGCCCCGAGACATGATGCAAGGCGCGTCCACAAAAGACCCGGCTTTCTATACGCAGGAATCTCAACGTTATATTGATTTGATGGCTCCATTTCGGCTTCATCTTGGGAAGCCTCCGTCCGTTCTGCTTACGCCGTCGTGTCAGTTCTGCCGATTGTTGTACTGTATCCTGCCACGCGACTTAGACGCCGCGGAAAGAGATGTGCACGTCGAGCCATTCCGTTCGCACGTCCGGCAAGAAGGCTGGGAGATTTTTCCAAACGAGATGAGAAGCCGCACAGCTATCCTCCTCGGACTAGCCGACGTTTGGAGTCCTTTCACTCCAGTCAGCGATCCTTTCCGATCAGGAGAAGACAACATTCGATTTCCGATGATGACAGGTCCTGCACTCAGTCTTGATACGAGATCGGTCCTACCAGACAGGATCTATAACAATGCGAAACTTTTGAGTAGCATGCTTGATCTGTCGCTACTTTTGCAGCCATTGGAGCACTGCCAGAAGCACCACGGGGATGTGTGCTGTGCGATACGACCTCCAGAATTGTTGACTACCCGCATGATAGATGTTCATATAAGAGAAGTCGTACCCTGCCCCGTCGAGTGCGACTATGTAGCATTGTCGTATGTTTGGGGCGGAGTGCAACCTGCGGCGAATGCGTTGCGAGACCGATGTCTTCCTAACACAATTGAGGATGCTATCACGGTGACGAAAGCTTTGGGCAGGCGATATCTATGGGTATGTTGGTCACCAGTCGCGATGGCGATCATAGTGCAGTGCTGACGGGTGTTCACTCTTCTCAGGTCGATGCCTTGTGTATCGATCAGTCTCCAAACCCCACTCCAGAAGTACTCAAAGAAAAGATTCAGCAACTCGGAATGATGGCAACTATTTACGGCTGCGCCACCGTGACGATCGTAGCGCTAACGGGCACAAATTCGAACGCAGGACTCGCCGGCGTTTCGGTCTCGCGACCCCACCAAATCGTGGAAACCATTGGGGAACACCAAATATTTACTGTCCCGCAATACATATCAGCGGAGCGAGAGGCATCGGCATGGTCGAGCCGTGCATGGACACTCCAAGAAGAATTGTTATCACTGCGCCTGCTAATCTTCACCGAGAGCCAAGTGGACTATAGCTGTATTCGCGGTTCTTTCTGGGAAGGACTCGACATCGAAACATCATATACAGGCCAAGTCCCCGCCCATCCATCTCAATCATTGGCGCATATGATGGCTCGTGCTCCGAATGTGGGTTGATGACGCCAGTAAACTGTGGTTGAAATGTATTTTGCTAATGTAGAGCAGCTGACTGCATCGCCCGATCCAGCTCTAGATCCAGGTACTCAAGGTCGAATGCGATTATTTGATGGCGTATTGCAAGCGTACACAGGCCGGCGCATGACGAATGCAGAAGATTCGCTGAACGCATTCCTAGGTATGCTTACGGGACTTCAGCGCCGTCTTTTTCTACAAGGCTTCCTACATGGTCTTCCGCTATCAGAGTTCCCTGCTACACTTGCTTGGATTCACGATAGGAACTCAAAGCCAAGTCGACGACCAATGTTCCCTAGTTGGACCTGGGCCGGCTGGGAGGGCACAGCCTCCATTGCCCGCGATGTGCTCAACTCATGCGAGACTGGCGACGATACGGAAGCCGACCTGGATCTAGAGCTTCGAGTGCTGTCGCTTAACGGGAATGAGTTGACAGTGGAAGGTTGGGTCGCAGACATAAATGTCCGCACACAGCCCTTCAGCGAAGTTCAGGTTCCCGGCAAGGAAGACTCCATCGCAGCTATCATGGAAGGCAACTTTCTACACAATAATACCATACAAACCGGCCAATACAGCTGTCTTGTGGTTCAAAGGCAATGCGATAAGAACTCAAAGCGTGTTCCGCCAAGACAGAAGACGTTTGCGATTGTACTAGAATGGCTGGGAGACGGACTTGCGCAGCGGCGCACGATGATCACGATCACTTCGTTTGCGGGATGCGATTTCATGGAAACGAAACCCGAGAAGCGCAAGGTACGACTCGTATGAAAATTATCAGAGGGGATTGTGGAACCCGCTGAACTTTTGTTCGGTGCAGTTGGTTTCGCATCGCCTAGACTCCGGCTCATATTCAGGAAAACCACTCGCCTTCTTCCCAATCTTTGGACCATAGAGCTGAAGTCTAGACGTAATCGTCATTTGGTTTCTAGTGAACCTGCATCCGTTGTTAAGGGCGTTAGGTTCATGTTGAAGCGCACAATGGCGATGACGCGACGCACTCGCGCTCTCCGTATTACGATCGCCCGGTCTACTCGATACTTGTAGAATGCTCACTTAACGTGGTGCGCTGTTGACCTCACGGGTTGTTCCATCCGCTCTGTGCTCGGTGTCTTGGAGAAGGCTTTGCGGTACCAGCATCTGTTGTAATTGCTGTAAGATCGTAGCCAGAACCGAGATTCAAGGAATAGATCCCGCGATCCATGCGCCTCCAGGGGATATAATCAAGAAGCCACACGCGCTCTCTTCTCAAAGTTTAAGCGATCCCTATATAAGGTAAAACTATTCTGTTCTGTGCGCAAGGTTTCACAACAGTTGGTGGGTGAACGGATTCGCCTTACCTTGTATCTGGCGGTAAGCCTCGGGAAGAGACACCGGGGCGGGCTTGCTGACGAGAGTAATCGTATGGGGCGACACGATGTTATCATATCTTCTGCGGCACTCTTTAGCATGCGATATAACCTGTCAAGAATGTGGTGCTCGGACTCTGCGAAGTGTTAAATATGGGAAGCTGACTAGCAATGGATTACGTTCTCGGGAGGTTCAAGTGTCGAATGGGATCGCTCTTAGTCTTATAGATGCCCCCGCCGTAGATTATTGGCTCTGTTGTCGCAGAACGAACGTGTTTTGTCATGGAACTGGGTTGATACATCATGGCCATGGTGCTACCCAGGAACAAGAAGGTCGGAATATTTCGAGTGAATGTGAAGGCTGAGTGTGGTAGAGCAAAGTTCATGCCAGTAAATGAAGGCAAATGAGTCTTCGATTCCCTGTGCAACGTGACTGGACTTGCAGTGAGCGGTGATGGAGTGGAACATCGTCCTTTTCCGGTAAGGCTTTCAGGTAACGTACCCCTGTGTGAGATTAGAAGACTGAACGTGGCGCCTCATTGATGGACTGCCTACCGCTCTGTCTCCAACGAGGCTTCTCAAGCGCGTCGCCGTTTGAGTCCTCTCATAAAGTTTTTCGGATAGTACCTTTATCCGGACTTTAGAATCTCAACTTAGAGCTGAGCATGGCGGTGCACGATGGGTGTCAATGTGACCCAGTTCTGAAAGCACGCAAAGTTTTTGCGACCCCGCTTCTCATGTAACACCCATACCGAACCACCGACGGAGTAAAAACTCAGCTAGTGCAATACGATCAAGCTATGTTTATCTACGAAAGATTCGATGCTGGCCACTTGGCGGACTCTATGATGCCGAAGTGACTCTGTGATTACTACTAGGTTAGTTCAGGTAGGGTCCATCCTGCTCCGTCGTTCCATACAATTGCTTGCGAGCCTTCCAGAACGCGTCATCCGCGTTATCAATATCACCGAAGATCTATCAATTAGCTTTTCATAATTCCTAGCTGCTTCGAAGTGACAAGTCTCAAAAACAACGTAGTTGGTGTCAGTTCAACAACGTTCCGCTCAGAACCCCTTTGCCGTCATGCCAGCCACCCTTATGAACACGCACTTTGTACATCGCTCACAATACCTCGGCTGGAAGTACCCAAAGTGGTTTCAAAATGGCCAGGCTCACTGCTGGGCTCTGATGAGAGGACTGTAACATGATGCCACAAATTGTGGACTTGAACTTGTCGTACAGGTATCACAATGATACCAACACGTGAGAATATGGCAAGCCAAGCTCTAATTCAAATCACGATTGTGATCCGCTCTTGGCCGTGATCCGTGGCAGAACGTCTCGAAGTTTCACGAGCTTCAGGGTTGTGAGAATGTTGAGAAATGTGCGAGGCGTGGAAAATAGGGCGACATTCATAAAGACTGAATCAATGTATAGGCTAAGACAATAGCGTGATGTTTGTTTTGAAACATGATCGACGAAGACCGAAGAAAGGTCACGTTTTGGTATGTACCACGGCCCTGGCCGGCCTGGCCTCTTTCCGTGCGAAGCCTTGGAGCCTACAGAGGTACAACTACCATTCTCATGAAGTTTGTGGCCATGCAACAGACTTTAATTTTGTTGAGGATTGTTTTCCTGCTCGAAACACATTGTGAGGCGACATTTGTGCCGTGTTAACGGGATACTGCTACCGATGCCTAGGGCAACAACTCAACATCTTGCCCCTTCAAAGAATATGGATTATCATTGGCTTTGGGTATTGTACTTCACATGGATACCGTAGCGTCTAGAAGAAGTGCTGATGCCGAACGATCTCAGGAACAACACAGGCAGCCACCGGCCGGACCCTTCAAGCTGCTTTTCATACTGTCGCACCTATAGACACTCCCTGCAAATACCAGCCTAAACACACCTACCATCGGTCATTCACACAGGTTGGTAGTACGATACCTCATGGAGGAATGTTCCGAACGTTACACGAGGTCGTACAAGGGGACGCTATGCATGTTGCGCGAGCTTGCCAGAGCCCTTTTCTCACCACCTATAGTACGCGCAACAAATGGAGATTCACATCATGCTCATTTCTTATGTAACTTAAGTGACTTGATATACGATAAGAAGTTCGAGGTTAAACCTCCTTGGCAAATTGGCCCGGGTGATGCCCCATGTTTCGGCTAACCTTCCGAAATCTAGTTTCCGACTGGCATCGTCTCGCATTTGCCTTAGGACCGACTTATGCCTCCAGTACGCTCGAAGAATTACTCCATTGAGTTCGCACGCCCCGCGATAGCCTTGTAGACATGTACCTTTGACATACCATGGCCCTGATGAATTCGAAACCCGTTCATTCTTGTGTCCGCTTATCAAGACAGCGCCCGTCACCACTGCGACGTTCTCGTGTACACCAAGGACAAGATTTACGTGTACCGGTCCGAAGGATGATGTGATCTGGCGAGTGGTACTATGCGCAAAAGTTTAACCTGCAAATTATCAGTTTAGCGCGCATGGAGCATGATGGAAATCACAGGGACTTGCGAAGGCGGACACGCCGCCGCATTGAGTTATAAGACCGCTACGATCCACCCGCCGCCCAATCCTACCTTGAGCCATTGGTATTCACTATAAGCCGGCCAGCATTTTGTATACAATTAAGAACACCGCTGGTACAAGAAAACATCTCATGGGTCCAATTCTGACATCCGGAGCTTTGCCCACAGAGCTACCAGATTACCGAAGAACATCTGAATTCGCCAAATATGTCAAAGACCAAGATGCCCTAGCTGGAAGCCGACAGTACCTACAACAATACCTGAACGACTTCCATCTTGTGCTGCTGCCATCTACAATACAGGGTCGCCAGTTTGATCAGGAATCCGCAGAGTTGGTCAACCCTGCCCAAAGAATAACAGGCAAGACTACACAAAGACGTTGTAGATCACCTGACCGATACTTGGATATCACGCCCATCATTTTGAGCCCTGCGTCGACGACCACAGCCATTTCCCGTTTTCAATCGAGCCCTGTCAGCTCTGATCGATCGACACGTGTGGAACATGAGAGATCCAGAATATCGCAACAGTCATTCTCAACGGCGGGCACGGCAAACACCATCTTGGCATCATCTATAGATACAGTGCGCTCCAGTCTTCGTGTGCCACCCGTCAACGAGATCCCCGACAAGATTCTCGAGCTCGTCATTCAGTTTGCGCTGGAGCTGCCGCGAGACATTATCATCGAGACAGGACTGAAAAGAGCAGCACAAAACCAGGGGTCACACCATATGATTGGCACAAATGGCGTCGACTTACGTTCCATCGTGGTACACCCTTTATTCACGGTATCTCGACACTTGCGAAAGTTGGCACTTGACGCACTGTATCATAAAGGCCGCTTCATTATCGACCTCTCCCCTCCCACAAACGTGTATGGGCAGCCGCAAACGCAACATCTCATGCACTGGTGTAGCGGCATTCCCGAGGTTGTCAAGAACGTACTGAAAAGTCTCAAATATCTGGAAATCCGCTTGACTGTTCCAAATGTTGAGCGTGCAGCCGCTCGCGGTGCAAAATACCATTTATCAGTTCCGGAGGAGAGAAGCAATTGGCGAGTCAGGGAGATGCAGTCGGAGCAGCAATGTGTCTTTGACTTGAAAGAAACGCTTAGAGAAATCGCAGGTTTGATACTGGGCTCCTCCAAACGCGGTCCCAGCAGGACTCTCAGTGTGGCGGCAAAAGGCCTGTTGCACCAGTGGCAATCCGCAACTTTTGTGGGTTCCGCTAAGGATGCTTCGGTGCTCAAAACTTTTGCAGAAAGAGACAAGACGCTTCCAACAGTGTCTGCTCGACGGCCTTTGGACAGCCTCGACATTATCTTGATCAAGCCGACCTCTACATCAATTGTCTTACCAGAAACGCTGGATCTTTTGCCGACAGTTGGCGCTATCCCAGTGTCCGACAGAATTGCTTATATGCTGGAACTCGATGGCAACAAATTTCCATGGGCAACGCGGAACATGGGACGCTGGATGGGGAGGGAGCCAGATGGAGCCAAGCTTCTTCGTGATTTGCGGGCCCTTAAGCCGATGAAAACTACGGAGCACCGTCGCGTTCATACTTCGAAGTCTGAGCTTGATTTTACGTGTGCCGGAATAGATGATTTCTCCCAACGAAGACAAGGGAGAGTATTCCTGTCGTCAAGAACATCGGTAGAAACGGCATCGATTCCTCCGCTGGGACCACAGAAGGTTGCTGCAAGCGTCATAGCGGCAAAACCTAAGCAGAGACAACATTGGGAAGTGCGAAAGAAGCTTCGAAAGAATGAGGATAGGCCCGCTACAACCGACGGGAGAATCGGATCGGGCGTTACAGCCACTTTGGATCACATGCGGCGTTACGACTTCTCGTTTGTGGCTGTCAAACGCGCAAAAGAGATATGGAAGTCTCCAAGCCAAGAGAACCTTCTACCTCATCCCGGGCGCGTTGAGGAGCTTCCCACGGTTGAAGAGCTGCAGTGGATTGCACAAATGGCTCGAAAAGGCTTGTACTAGATCCTGGATAGCCCACATGTCCACGTTGAGTTATGCAACTTCTGCATCAAGTTTGGTCGCGATCGTTGTTCCAGGAAGAGTGCTGCCTGGGACATCTTTACTTTAACGTCACATCAAGGTCAATATACTCCTGAATCAGCCTTGCCAAGCAACTTGCGTCAAGACCGTTCGGAGTCGGTGGGCGCTTCGCATCTGTTCGGCCTAAACACTGGTCCTACCGACTACGCATGACCGATCGAGTTTCCATTACTTGAGATAATGAAGATGAAGTTTACACAAACTCAAAAGTTCCTTGTGCTTAGGTTGTACAGACTCAGGTCCCGGGGCTTGGCTTTTGGGAGGCCTTGCTGCCCCTTACGTCATGTGCTTCAAAAATGGCCCCCAAGACCCGGCAGTACGTGCACGGCACATAAATGTGTGACATAGCTTGAGGCTGAGTATGTAGGTACGGATACCGATTTGTCTTGTGTTCGCCTCGTTCTGGCACATCTTGCCCCCCGTCTTGGGGAATGCGGATGGCCAAGCGATTAGGTTTCACTCACCAACCACGATCTGCATCTCATGAAACACTGTAGGACCGTTGCGATACGAGTAATTTGTTAGATGTTGCTATTCAAATTTAGCAGCGACATCTGATCATCGCATCCTCATCTTGAATAGTACAATCCGAGCTAAAAAGAGGTACTCGATCCTTTGCGGCCAACCCAGTTCCGTCGTATCGTAATGGCTTGGAAAGACTAAGACGATGGCTCACTCACCGAGGGTAAAAGTCCGAAGTTTCGCATCAGGTATAAAGATGAATCGAAGCACCACCAAATGTACCACTCACGATCCAACTCATCTATCGCATTGGCAGCTCAACATCCAAGATTAACTGATCACGCATACACCTTTCAATTGAATATATTCGTCAATCAACCAACCTCTCATCATGCAATTTCTCAGCTTCACTTCTATCGCGGCTCTGCTGGCCGCCACCGCCACCGCAATGCCAGTGTCATCAGCAGATTCTGAGCTCATGGCCCTTGCGAAGCGCCAAACTAGCAATCCATGCAGTATTTGGACTCCTCAGACGCGTCTCGTAGGCGACGGCTCTCCTAAGAACTGGTGGCTATGGAAGCAAATCACCGTAAGCCTAAGTAGCCAGAAGTCACTCTCACCATGCTGACAAGGATGATACAGGGCGAAATGCGTTGCGGTAATGCTGACACGTGCTCTATCGGTAAGGGCGAGTACCAGTCCTGGACGATCGGCGCAACGCTTGGTGGAGGTACCAGCTGGATCTCCGGCGGTTTGGCTGTCGAAAAGTCCTGGGAGACGGGTACGTCCTGGACGTGCGAGGATAAGGAAGGCGAGAAGATCTGTATTTGGATCAAGATTGCGCACACTGAAGTAAGTCGCCTAGATCCCGGAGAATATGACTTGTTTACTGATATGACAATAGTACGAAGTCCAGGACGGCTCGTTCAATTCCTGCGGTGGATTCAGCCCTGGCAAGAAGTACAAGATCACAAGCCCAAACAAGAACAACGCTGGTGGTTATCATGAGTGCTCTACGACAGATTGCAGAGTCGAGGGTACGCAGTACTGGGTTGAGAAATGATCCTACATGGGCCGGGTCATGAACTTGCGAACTACTCATGAAAGAATCTTGGATAGACGCGAGTAGAATGCCGGAATTATCAACGAGGAATGCAAGGCATTTAGCATTCTCCGTCCAACCGCTTTCAATCCAATCTATTTCTTGCGTAATGCGCAGAACCTTCCTAAGCCTGCACAGTAATCAGTCTGGTTACTTTGGTGCATATAGATGTTGATCATGACCGATACCAACTCTAATGTTTCATTCCCCGAGATAAGGTAGCAGCGAAGATAGAACGAGATATGAGAACTGGTTGTGGAGACGGTAGCGATCAGTCCCAGGCTCCGAAGACGCAAGCGGCATGACTTCGGACCGACCCTGGTGGCAAAGCGCTTAACGTCGCATAGGCTAACGTGGCATGTTAAGGACGTGCACCTGGACGCCTCGCGGGTAGGACCGGTCAATGCCTCCAATGCCTTGGAGCATGCTCACTGATTGAGATATTTATGGTAAATCATCTGAAGCTGCAATAACTGCCGGGACTTCCTTGCTGCGACATTTTTCTTTACGTTTTGCATCTGGCCTTGGCGTGGTAATGAATCTACCAAGCCACCAAAGCTTGTCGATCGTGGTGCACGCTTATAATTACCTACCCTGGTCAAGCTCTTTGCAGATGAAGATTGAAATCCCATGTCTGCATCTATCGTAATGTCCGCTTGGGCGCACCGCAGCAGTTCCATCCCTTCCGTGTGTTTTCAATGCATCGCAACTCCAGCTTGTAAAAAACCGCCATTCACTCGCTACAAAATCATCAAGGCTCGAAAGAACCACCGAATAGCTCCGACTCCTGTTTAAACCCCGCGGAATCCACCCACCTACCCAGCTAGCGTACCAACCCTGCACCCCACAACCGCACCCTGCATGAGATGACCTCGGAATGTCACTGGCACGGAGCCTCTCACCGAGTGCCAGATGGACGCAAAACCACTACACGGCAAGATACACGGAAAGACGCAAGCGCACAATTGACGTCACTCAGAGGTCCGGGACTATATCGTGTTACTCGGTATCCACACGGCTTTTGGCGCTTGGACTGATCTGCCGCAGTATATAGTTTCACGTCCGGGACTGTTCATCGTGCTTCATTTCAAAGCTTCAAACTTTTTTGCGTTCATCGTGACGCCGTTCCAACGTCGCGCACTTCATCCCCAGCAGCGTCCTCTCGACTCAAACATGTCGGACACACGATACAAGGACTCGGAGAAGTTGGAGAAAGATGGCGTCGACAATCTGCAGCCAACGACAACCATGGGCGAAGGCACCGTAAGACGTGCATCAATTAGCGATGCAGTCTTTGGCGAAATCACCGAGGATGGACCAAACTATCGTGCTGTACGTCAAGAAGTTGGAAAGGCCTGGTTAACAATATACTAATGCTTACGCAGGTCGGATGGAAAGGAACTACCGTTTTGATGTTGAAGACACAGATTGGTTTGGGTGTTCTATCGATCCCACAAGTGTTTCACAGCCTCGGCTTGATCCCAGGTGTCATATGTCTGCTCATTATCGCGGTGATGACCAGCTGGTCGAACTATATCATCGGGGTCTTCAAGCAACGTCACCCAGACGTTTATGGAATCGACGATGTTGGCCGCAAGCTATTCGGTCGCGCCGGGTACGAATTCTTTGGTATCACTTTTGCACTATGTAAGTCACACCGATCACACATGTGAACAATCATGGCTAATCTTACAAAGACTGTATCGTCGTCGGTGGCTCTGGTATGCTGGGTATCTCGACGGCGCTGAATGCATTATCATCCCATGGTGCATGCACGGCTGTCTTTGTTGCTGTTGCAGCCCTCATTGCCTTTGGACTGAGTAGTATCCAAACACTAGGGCGCATCTCATGGCTCGCCTGGATTGGTGTCATCAGTATCTTAAGCTCTAGTAGGTGTCGATATCTCCTGAGCATGCTCCAGTACTAACCAGTCATAGTCTTGATCTTGACGATATCAGTCGGCATTCAAGATAAACCTGCCGATGCCTCTCAAACGCCAGGACCATATAAGTCCGACTACAAACTCGTTGGAGACTCTTCCCCAGCCGAAGCTTTCGCCGCAATCTCCTCAATTGTATTCGCATACGCCGGAACGCCAGCATTTTTCAATATCGCTTCAGAGATGCGTGAGCCCCGTTATTACACGAAAGCAGTTATTTACTGCCAGTCCATAATGACTGCCGTTTACATTGCCATTGGCTGTGTTGTATACTACTTCTGCGGCTCTTATGTCGCGTCGCCCGCCTTGGGCTCCGCAGGACCGACTATGAAGAAAGTCTGCTACGGAATTGCGCTGCCGGGCTTGATTGTCAGCACGACCATGTTCATACATGTAAGTCTTGTTATCGAAAATGATACAATAATCCCTAACATAAAACCCTCAGTTTGCCGCTAAATACTTCTTCATGAGAATACTCCGTGGTTCCTCGCATTTGGCTCGCAACACACCAACTCATTGGATTACGTGGATATCCTGCACCGCCGGCAATGCCCTCATATCTTACATCGTCGCCAGCGCAATCCCCGTTTTTGGCGGGCTTGTATCTCTTGTCGGTGCCCTGCTCGGAACGCTCATGTCGCTCCAGCCCATGGGTTGCATGTGGCTGTACGACAACTGGCGCAAGTCGAAGACCGGGTCTTGGTACTTCTGGGCTGGCTGGAGTTTCTTCATTATTACGGCAGGTTGGTTCCTCACGATCGCTGGAACGTATGGCTCGATTGTCGGTATTGTTGATAGCTACAAAGTTTCTGGGGGTTCGGCGGCATGGAGTTGTGCGGATAACTCCAATTCATCGTAAGATGCTCTAGATGCTCTTACAGCGGATTCTAAATAAGGGGCAGTCAGACCACTTAATCTCAACATGATTCAACGCTGCACGTCTTGGGCCGCAATGCAGAAAAGGGTTCGCCACCTAGATTTCAACCCTCTCAAGCGCTCAATCGTACCCATGTAACTTCCAGATTCCGACAATGACACCCACTTTTAGTCACGTATTGTCGAAGCAGACTGGGGCCTGTCGCGTAAGCCTCAGGACGGCATGTGCGAAGAAGCTAGTCTCGGGATGCACCGAGCTCGTGGCCAATGCACTAACTTAGTGGCGGTGCAGTACCCGAAATCAGCTTCCTCGTTCCCAATGAAACAGCCGATGACACAAAATGAATTCCCACTACTGGGGTGTTCCCTCGAGGCTTAAACCCTTCCCCACAAATGATTCCTTCCGAAGACAACTTACAATTGGGCATCCACGCCTTTGTAAGTGGGTTTCATGCACATGACTTGCTTGACATTGTAGACTACGCTATATGTAGTGCACCGATTAGCTTTCATTTGAGAAGTACTACAGTGTTGCGATCGTAATTCATACTAGGTTCCGTACAATCAAGACAAGTGTCGTCAGTCTGAAAAGTGCCGTGAAGTGTAATCGCGAGCGGATTCCAGAACGCGATTGAGCAGAAGCGCACATCGAGCCATTACTCGTAAAGACACCAAAATGTTAGCGCGACAAATCCGCCTCCACGACTACGCAGCAGACCGAATGGGCAAAGCTACCGACATAACGATCTCGATTTGGCCAACATCACGCAAAGTTTTATAATAATGTTCACATTGACTTAATGATGATAAATATGAATCACATGTTGTTCTTGTTCCCATATTTAATTACGCGACACATGCACAAGCGCATCATGGTGGAGATTTTCTTAAATTTCAAACGCTCAGGGAGCATGCATACATCTTGTCATAACCCCATTGCTCTCTTCCATTCCGAGCAATCAATCTGCCTTTATCCATCGTAACAGCAGATGGAAAGTAGCACAAACAGCTATCATCAAATGACCTCGTGGCAATACCAACTTGCCAGATACCTACTTCTTACGTTTCTTTTCCATCAACCCCATCATTTCGCCGTGAATCTCGTTCAATCGCATCTGTGAAGCATCCTGCTCAGCTTTCGACATCTGAAGCCGTGCTTGCTCACGATCCCACTCAGCCTGTAGGCTAGCGATTCTGGGATTCTTGCTCGAAGACGACTTCCGAGTATTTCTCGCCTGTTTGCGCAGCCTCTCCACACGACGTGCGGGAGCTATCGGGGATGAGACGTCGGGGGAACGTGGGGTCTGCGGCTTCTTGCTGGGAGCGGTAGGAGCGCGCGCGGGATGCTTCCGGACTGCGTTTTGCGTCTTGCTGCGCTCTTTCGGGGGGAGGTTGAGGCGGAGGCGGGGCGGTGTTTGCGGTGTTGCGGGTGCTGTAGGCGTCACCCACGACGGTGAGATAGATCGATAAGAAGTAAAGGAGGCGAAGGAGTCTGGAGAAGAGCGGCCGACAAGCGTGGCAGCCGTGGAAAATCGCCCGGAGGAGCTTGGGGTCTGCGGATCGTCATTGAAAGATGACACGTCGTCTTCGTCATCGTCGTTGTCGTCGTTGTCGTCGGAATCGACCGTATCGTCGTCTTTAGTGGCTTTGATTCGCCTACAAGCCTTTTCCAGATGATCGACCATTGTGTCGTTCATGGGAAATAGTTTGTCCGTGAAGCCATGCAGTTCAGACTCAGCGGCAAGTATGAAATACCACTTGCATAAGGCCTTGAGTTCCTCTTGAGTACGAGCAGCAGAGAAAGGCCACCGAATCTTGCTGGGTTCTGCTTGCACAATGTCCTCGAGCTCGCCAAAGTCTGCCTTTGTCCATGCATTTCCGAGTGATTGGTGCATCAGTTTTGCGCCGCGAAACATCGCACAGAAAGAGGGCGATACCATCTTGTTAGCGGTGAGCTTAAACCACGCACGGAGAGGTCGCTCGTATACTACGCCAAGATGGATTTGCAGGCGCACAAAGTCACGTCCAAAGCGACGTCGTGTTAGTGGTCGGATATCAATCTCGTCGATGGGAGGGAGCTGATTCAGAAGTGTCTGACGGATTTTACGGGCAAGGCTCGCAACGCTGGCGAACTCAATCCCATTGCCGGTACAATTCCCAGCGTTGGAATTGGAACCATTCTCCAGGAGGCTGACCTGCAACTGAGCAACCGCATTGCTTGTTTGTGAGGTGGCTTTCGCCGGGCTGTCAAAAAGCGAATTAAAGCTATTCGATGTCCCGTTATCCGAGCTCGGGGGAGAGTTGTCGAGCGGCGCATGTCCAACCTCGACAGAATCGTGTGAAGCCATGTTGAGAGCGCTGAGTGGTGCGGGTTGAATGCCTCCTTGGTGTGAGTTCGACGGAGTAGTACGAGAGCCCTCACCGACCCGAGTGGGCAATGCCAATGGCTCCTGCTTCTGACGAAGCCAATGCAATGCTTTTCGCAGTGCGTTGCTAAGGTCCTCGAAATCCGGGAAAGGAAGTGTCTGATCTTTGTTTTTTTTCCGCCGCATGTATTGCACGAGGTAGAAGCGAATAAGTGCGAGAGTCTCCGGTGCCATGGGCGTGGCCAGGCCTTCGTCAATGCCCGGAGTGTCAAACGGGGGTGGTGCATAGAGAATCATGCCCGAGTCTCTAGTCCAGAGATTAATCGTCCCTAACGTTCCTGTTTGCTCTTGGATGATATCCCCGTTTGCAGCGGCCCAGTTGCGTCCAAATGATTTGCCAACCGCCATGACGACCGAATATGTGTGTGTGGTTCCTTCTCTTCGAAACGATTTATCGTCGAGGAAAAGCATGTCTTCATGAGTTGGGAGCTGATCTAGTCGATCCAGTAAGCCTTCCTGCCGCAGATGAGCCTCCATTGCGCGGTAGCGCGAATTGAACGTTGGTGTGTTTTGGCTCATTTTGTAAGTCTTTAGTTGATGATAGACTGTTGCAGTATTGTGTCCGAGAGAAGATGGTTGACCGTGGTAGTTGAATGCGTAGAGTTGGGGGTGATGCGATTGTGCGATGTTGTGCCTTGATCCAGGCGAGGTGCGATATTTATACTGGTAAGCTCGCAATCCTGACCAGTGACGGCGACTGGAAGGGTTTCTGGTGATTAGCGCATTGTATTTGATGAGTGTTTGAACGGGACAACGCGTTTCGCTGCGACTGATCGCGGTGAAAGAAGGGACAACATGTGACGCTAGCCGCACTGTGGTTGAGAGTGACACTCAAGATCGGATGGGGACGCGAACCCGTGACATGAGATGTGAAGAGCTTACAGCTACAGGTATTATTTCACTGGCTGACTTCTGAGTGTAATGCATCTGGGTGTGTGACCTTCTCGCCTTGCCAAAGCCACAGGGAGCCACCCTCCACGGCGCCCCTGATGCATTGTCGAAAGCCATCCAGGTCTAAGTAATCTTCGTCATCATCAAAACCGAGGAGGTCTTGCCGAAAAATGGCCATTCGATGATTCGGATCAAGTGAAGTCCAAGTACTTCCCTCTCCATAGTCTGGTACACCGACACGGTACCCGAGCGGTTGGCAGATAATTATCGATATGGACCTTGAAGTATGCTTGAAGTACTCGACTTTGGGATCGACTTCGAAGAAGGAGTCGGGGTTCGAGAGAATCAGCGTCTCGAGGGAAGGGTGAAGGGCGACCCTCCGCCAAAACTTCTCGTTAGCTGATACATTGTAGAGGGCAAGCCTCTCGAGTCTGGGCCATTTCTCCCACACACAGGCATCTTCATATTCGGTCACATCCAGGTACAGCTCATCTCGTGTGCTCACAAACTCAACAAGGTTCACAAGTCTCTCGAATCCGTCTCTTAGCACAGGACGGACAGCAAGATGATCGTTCTCAGGGTAACAAGTCCGCAAGGGCATGTCAATGACAAGTTTCGTTAGAGATTCGCATGTAAAGCAGAAGAGCTCTCGTACCCATGAACAGAGGGGTAGATTGTCAATGCTGTGATCGAAGGGCGCGAGGGCCAGTGACACGATTCCCCGAAGGTCTGGCTGAGAAGGTATGGCGCGCAGGAAAGAGCTAAGGCGTCTCTCTGAGTCGAGGTACGCACAATGCTCGCGAAGGCCACGACGAGCGACGCGACGCGTCTCTCGGCAGACGAGGGTGAAGGTCAGCAGTAGTTTTGTGGTCGGATGGGCTGCATCGAGTAGCGTTCCCGGGGCAGGTAATGAACACGTGACGACGTTGAGGATAAGCTCGATCGGAAGCCATGTCTGCTTCTCCATGATGGACGATGTCGCGAGGACATGGGTGGGAGATGTGGGGTTGTTGTCACAGCCGCATGAGGGAAGAGGGCGGCAGATATGCCTATTCCGGCTAGGCTGTTTCTGCAACTTAGACAACCCCTGTAAATAAAGTTGAGCCCCGCCATGCCGCCGTCTTCAACATTATTCGCAGAGGGCGCCTTCCACAACAACACCACAATTTGTCGCGATGGAATACGATACCTTTACTGCGTGTTAGTAACCAATACATATGCTCTGGTCGACCGCTGCTGACTCGCGAAGCGCAGTACAACACCAGCGACGCGACGTCGTTCGCCCACACCTCGGCGCGCGAGCGATGGCCTATCATCATTACTCAGGGCATTGATGACGTACACCGATCGCTGCATGGCTCCAAAGATGAGGAGGTAATCAGCGAAGGAAAATGGATTGTGTCTGAGCTCGCTAGGCTCAAGTACGAGCTGCAGCACGACCGTGAGCTCACGCCCATCCCGGATGACGGCGAGAGCGATGTAGACGCGTACAACAAGGAACTGGCTGCGCGCGGCAACCCAAAGTGGCACGAAGTCCCGTGGCTATATTCAGAGTGTTACTTGTACCGGTATGTGCACGTGGCATTGGTGAGCGAGCGCGGCTGACAGCCATAGCAAGACGCATCTCAAGTGTCTTCAAGCAGACCAAGCGATGGAAGTCATATGATTTGTTCGCACGTCAGAAGATGTCAACTTTCAAGTCCTCGCGCCCTGCCGTCCTTGAGCTGGCCGCTCGATACCGCGAAATCGTTACTGAACTCGAATCGAAGCACACACTGAAAGGCGCCGAGACGCCAGAGCAACTCGAGGAAGCTGAGAAGATTTTATTCACCGAGATGTGCGAGATCTGCCTGTGGGGAAACGCGACCGATCTATCGTTACTCACCAACTTGTCGTACGAGGACATTCAGAAGCTGCAAGGATCAGAAGCGCGCAAAGCAAGCGAGAAGAACATTCTCGTCAACGATTTGAGCAAGGCCTTCTCAGTCTTGACCGCTGCTCAAAAGGCTGGCAAGAAAGAGCGCAGAGTTGACATTGTCCTCGACAACGCCGGCTTCGAGCTCTTCGTGGACCTTATTCTCGCTGGGTATCTCGTCGCATCCGGTCTCGCCACCACCGTCGTCCTCCATCCGAAGTCGATACCTTGGTTCGTGTCAGACGTACTCCCAGCCGACTTCATCGCTCTGCTATCTGCGCTCGCTGCCCCGCAGAACTTCTATGGCACAATTTCGGACGAAGATAAGAGTGCCGGAAAGCAGGCGACACCGCTCTCCGACACCGAAGATGCAAACTTGCAATTCCTCTTCCAGAACTGGAGCCAGATGCATGCCGAAGGGCAACTAGTGCTCCGGCCCAACGACTTTTGGACCACAGCTGGAAGCTATTGGAGGTTGCCCAAGTCGGAGCCTGACCTGCTCGATGACCTAAAGGAGAGCGAATTGGTAATCTTCAAAGGAGATCTCAACTATCGCAAATTGACCGCCGACGTACGTTTTCCCCCTTGATAATAAAGACAAAATACTGACTTGAGTTTGTAGGCGGCATGGACACCTACAACACCTTTCACCGAGGCTATTGGACCCATGGGTCCAGGCTCGGGCATTCGCGTACTCGCTCTACGGACATGCAAAGCCGATGTAGTTGTCGGTCTCGCTGAAGGTGAAGACGAACGTATCAAAGCCCTTCCCGGCGGTGGCGGAGATAGCGGTGCCCGAAAGTGGGCCTGGAGCGGCAAGTGGGCTGTTGTCCAGTTCTCGGACGGCAAAGCATGAATGTACGCTATATATTGTGAAGAGCATACTGCATTATAGATATAGACACAATTTTCTGGCGTCAAAGCTTGACAGCATCCAGCTCTTTCTCGTTCGAAGCTGAACATCCAGTAGGGCGTGCTAATGGACTACTATAGCCTCGAATGAAGATACATTAGATTGTCCACGGGTATCTAAGCTTTCGGACCATCTTGCTCTCTCTCTTAGCTAATTTGATTGATCTCCTCATCACTGCTGGCGTGGCCGGACTGGCCTCGGTCGAGGACGTATGCTAATTCCCAAATGCGGAGTCTCTGGGTCGAGGCTATCTTGCTTGAATTTGTTCAACCACGAACACTGTCGGCACGGCAAAACTTGATGTACCAATTTTTTTATCCGAAACCAACATTGTATTTGCATTTGCACCACATTGTACGATTCTTCAGGCTCGTGAATCCCAACCTGTGGTTTCACTAACCTTCACCTTTCTGGGAACTGGCCCGATAAACAATGTCGTTCGCATTCACATAGCGTGATTGATCAAAATGCAATGCCTAGGCGACAGTGCTAGTGACTATGTCGATTCGGCCGCAGCTACAGTCGCTGTTGCAGGCAACCGCCCTCCCTGCTAGTGGTTGGCTTCACTGGCACACTACTTGCACTTGTTTTGGTCTGTAGAGGCACAGTCCTACTCCTATAAATTACACATTTCCTGCCTACTAAGCACTGCACAACATCACCGAGAGACTATCAACACAACTGGTCAACTTCTGTCTCAAACCGAAGCGACTCAACCAAGGCAAAGTTAGACCGTGTCTGTCCGTATCATTGCAACAGCAGTACTTCGAGCACTTCATCGACAAACCTTTTCGTTAACACCACACTCTCCACAATGGCTTCTTCCTCCCCAACCTTCCACCAAAAGCTCGAGGAGCTCAACAATCGCATCGATCGAGCGGGTCTTCGAGCTTCCATGGTCGCAGTGCAAAATATGGGTCAAGATCTTTCGGTCAAGTTCGACAAGAAGTTTCGAATCAATGGCACCGAGTATGAACCTCCCGTAGTCATCTATCTTGGTTTAAGCAAGGGCATAGGGCCAGTCTACGCAGATCCGAAGCGTGGTAGGATCATTCGTGACCGTTACAGCCAGCCTAACACTGGATCGAAGGGTGAGAACATCCACGGCATCACACAGGCAGGATTTGTCGTAAAACCCTACACGCTCGCACTCGGTGGTCACAAACAGCCATTCTGTAGGTCTCCAGAGATAATGGCTGGACTGATTACTCCGATGTCTCGCGAAGCGATGGCACTGACACGCCTCCTCATCCTTCCGGTTGGGCTAGACGTAGCTGCATTGAAGCGAGAAACAGAACTCCCTGACGGGAAGGATCTGGCAAAGGCACTCCGAATGGTCTCGCCCTTGGTGCTGCATGATCCTACATATGCTCCGAGCATGATACCACTCCACATCCAGCGCACAAAAAGCGCGGAAAGCATCGGCCAGGCAATCATTCCCTCAATACAGGAGGTCGAACACGGTGCATCCTCACTTGCAACATATTCAGAGGCCGATGTGACCACTCAAACTAGATCTGACTCACCGGAGAAGCTCAATGTGCAGCTAGCACCCCAGCACGAGCTGACCGAGCCGTCACCATCCGTTGAGGAGTCTTCTCTGAATGGCAGCGGTGAGTTGGTCGCACCAACACAGGAAGAAGACCAGGATCAGTTATATTCCGACGATGAAAACACCGGCGATGAGGCTTTGTGCGCCACCAAACAGCTGCTTGAGTCGCGTATTGGCGCCGACTTGATGCAGTATCTGCCAAGCATCGAACATGCCACCTTCAAGAAGCAGAGCGACTCCTCATTTCTACCCACCATACTTTCGATTGGTATCTCAGCTGAAGTAGGATACTTTCTCCAATTCAAGCCTTGCGGCACTAGGAAGCGCGCCCCAAGGTTCTCCATCCAGAAGTTAACCCCAGGTGGCCGCCCTCACCACTGGAAAACTGAAGAGATCGACCGCAAGGCATGCATTGAGCTGCTGAAAGAAGCTCGAAAGCACTTTGTAGAGCCATTCGCCACGGCACACAATCATATCGAGCTGTTGACCGTCGCCAAGTACTACTTTGTTCTTGCTGGAGAAGCCAAACGTCATGGAATGCCAGACAACGCTTTCCCAATGACCACGGCATTCGAAAACCACCTCAAGCGTCTCTGTGAGCGACTGCGTACTGAAATGGCCCAGCGTCATTATGGCGGTCGAGGCACGCATAAGTTGCAAGAGTCCTCGGCAAACTCATCGACCCCTCCAGTGCAGTCACGGGCCGAAAAGGCAGGGAGTGATGAGGACGACGGATCCGCGATCTCGGCTGCCACGCGCAGCATAGAATCTCTCAGCCTGCAAGCAGGCGGTGGTAATGCTCCCGCCCGCGCTCCCCCCAAACCGCCAAAGCGCAAGGCTTCTCCAGATCCCATTGCGGTACAAGCATCAGTCACTTCCCATCCGTTTGGCCGACGACGTAAATCGAGAGCTGCGCAACAAACGCAACAGGTCACCACTTCTAGCGACGCGGACGAGGAAGACGGTCCTCCTCTCCGACGTCAGCGCACGTCGCTGGCAACGGTTTTCTTACACGAAACAGATGACGAAACGTCAGCATCTGCCTTAAAACATACCAAATTACTGGCGCAAAAGCGTGATGTGTCTCAAAATCTCGCGAGATACAGAAGGAAACTCAAGCGTCGTCACGAAGAAGCTCAAAGGTTGTCCGCTCGTGCCGAAAAGGTGGAGAAGAAGTTACGGAAGCGTGGGAAGGAGGAAAAGGTGTTGCGAAACCTCATTGCGAAGACGAAAAACGAGAAGGCTAGGATCAGTACGCAGCTCAACTAGAGGGCGATGGACCAAGGCGATGATCTTAATGTACCTTTTCGTGATTCTGGTGCAAGTGGGGTAGGCTAAGGATATCACGGTAGAACAGCATGTCGCAAGACTCTTATGCGGGGGTGTCTAGTTCGGATCCCCAACTGGCCCCTCGCTGTAGCTAGCTAGTCCTTACCAAATTTAGTGTAACGTACAAATACTGCAAGCCACCTCCGCTTCATGCTCTTACCGATCAGAAGTTGGAGTACTATTGTTTTCACCGCATCTGTTCTCGCTTTCAGCTCCCAACCTTCGACGCACACTTAGTAACCACAACCCAATCAGCGAAGCTGCCTTATCGCAAAGCTCATGCTGCGTAGCCTGCGAGAAGAGAATGTGGGGATTCCAGGCGGGTGCCACGCCGTCATGTGCGCTCAGCTGCTCCTTAGCCGCTGCCGCTAAACTTAGCGCCGCTTCAGCTGCTATCACTGAAGTTTAGCGACTCTTCAGCTGCTACTGCTAAGCGGAGAGGCTTCCCAGCCGCGACCGCTGGGCTTAGCTGAATAAACGCCAAACTCTAAGGGCTTTCAACATATATCAAAGAGCGTTGGCAACTTGGCGCTACTCGACTCCAGTCTGAAGCTATCGTTCCGTCCTCCGCTACAATGTCGACCCAACAACTTATCCGACCGCCGCGAATCGAGAGGAGTGATCTTTGGAATAAAGCAGCCGCCACGCTGAGCGACGAAGATAAGAAGGTCCTCGACATCGAAGATCTGAAAGGAGGCGATGTAGCACAAGCTGTGCTGAACGCAACTCGAAAGCAGAAGCAAAGATGCGAGGGCAAGCAGTGGTCGTTCTCCTTCAAGGGCAAGCAGATACTTGTACGAGATGTCCTGGCGAACATCATATCGTGGACAGAAAAGTTCAAGCAAGTCGTCGACTTCGCCGTCTCCATGGATGCTACTGGCCACGCTGCGCTTCCGTGGGCTTGTGTCAAGTTCTGCTTAGAGGTATGTGATTCACCATTCTTTTCTTATTGATGTGTATGTTTGGCTAATTGGGACCACAAGATTGCTGGAAAGGATTTCGAAAAATACGGCAGTATGTTGCTCGGTATGGAATTCGTCGCACGCGAGATCCGATTCTACACCTTATTCGAGGCAGTGTACCTGAAGACCCCATCGGAGGCTGCAGAGCAACTCGCAGACACGCTTGTGAAAACTTACGCGAGTCTTTTGCAATACCTAGCTAGCGCGTACACATACTACCGCAAGCACACAATTGGTATGAATCATAATCTGCCTCTTCCCTGTCCATTTCGGGGTCGTTACTGACGTTCAGCGCAGCGAGGGTGATGTCAGCTCCCTTCAGTGAAGATGGAGTAGGCAGCATGATGACGAGCGCGGAGAGCTTTCGATCCCTGATCGAACGAAACGCGCGCCTGATTGACAAGCAGACTTCAGATGAAGAAATGCGAGAGATTAGCCAAGGTCAGCAATATCCTCATCCGTCTTCATGGCTGAGTACTAATGTCATCACTTTCCAGCTATCATAGCTTGGAAAGAACCATTGAACTCGATGGCGATGCAAATTACGGAGATCAACGATGTGACGAAACAGAATCTTGCCGTCTCAGAAAATACCAATACAGTTGTTGGGCAAATATCTGGCGAGACAAAGGAGATACTATCAAGTATTATGAGTTCCAATTCGGGCCGTGCATGAGATATCGCATATTTTTGCTAACCTCTACCTAGTCCTGAAGGGCCCATCGGCAGCAGACCCTCTCACCATCATTAGAAAATTCTTTCAGCTTCCTTCGCCGCAAGAAATCAGCAGGGAACACAGGGACAAGGCCAGAAAGATTGTTCCTGGGACAGCGACTTGGATCTTCCAGGAACTAGCTTTCCAGACCTGGAGCCAGGGCAAGAAACCTTTGCTTACCATTCGAGGAAGCCCAGGCTGTGGAAAGTCGTACTTGTCGACCATGGTGGTAGCACAGAAACTTCGAGAGACCGAAAAACCGGCGACAGTATGTTACCATTACTTTCACGACAACGACGAATCCAAACGATCCATCAAAAAAGCACTATGCGCTATGGTCTATCAGCTTGCTGAGCAGAACGCAAAATATGCGCATATTGCTGCTCGAAAGTGCGATCAATCTCCGGACCTTTCGGCGCTGACGTATGCCTCGATTTGGGATGACTTCTTCGCATCGGACTTCGATAAGGACTCGGCTGAGAAGGTGTGTCTCGTGTTCGATGGAATCGACGAAGCAGTGCAAGAAGACGTGGCCGAACTCGTCAGCCTGCTTCATGAGTCATTTCTTTCCGACACACAGATTCAAGTTCTTCTGGTTGGCCGTCCGGAGATGAAAGCTGTCACTTCTCTACTGGACAATTTCTCAGCAGGCAACATCGATGTTTCGAGTAAACTCAACTCTGATGACATCTCGCGATTTATTGACTACAGCTATACTGTGTATCTCTCCAAACATAAAATTCGAGGTCTGCGGGAGACGGTGACAACATCACTACGCGAGAAAGCCAATGGCATGTTCCTGTGGGTCGATCTCGTGTGCCAAGAGTTGGCGAAAATCAAGAACGTTAAGGTGCTGAAACAGCATCTGGACAGCATGCCCGTCGGTCTCTCTGCGCTTTACGAGAATATTTTCTCTCGTATAGCGGCCACGGGGTCCGACTCGAACCGATCAACGCAGCTCAGAGAACTTTTCTGTTGCCTATCTCAGTTCAAGGAGCCGCCAAGCGTTTATCTCTTGAACCAAATCATACAATATGCCACCGACAGTCCTGAATTTGATGTCGAAACAGTGATCGTAGAGGCTTGCTCCTCGCTTCTCACTTGCGAGGAGACTGGGCAGCTGCTTTTTCAAACGAAGATCAAGTCAGAAAGCAGTCAAAACCAGCCACGAGATTCTGCGCAGAGCATCAATGGCAGCACTGGATGTACTAGCGGGGCAGAAGATGACTTTGACTCAGAATCCTTTGTGGATGAGGAAACCGACGAACGGGAACGGGAAAATCGCCAGAAAGAAACCAAGGTCAGGGTACGCCACGCATCCGTCGGGGATTTCTTGAACAGTAAAGCGCTGAAGACTTCGGCTATTCTATTCAGTCGCGAAGATGCAGCCTTCCATACCGTCGATCTCAGCTTAAGAATTGTTTGTGAAGGTGGCTCCACGTCGCTCACAATTTCGGAGGATCTTTGGCTTAATGCCATGACCAACGTATTCGACCAGCTACACAATCTCTCCGAGAAAGCCCTCTCCCTGGAACAGACAGAGATACTCATCGAAAGATTGTGGTATCTGTTCAACTCAGAAGTCCTTGGCAAACACATTTCGCGACAACATTCAACAGGAACTGGACTTCCTCTGCATAATACCTTTGATTTTGGTTTCAACACAGATTTGGGACATGTCAACCGTCAAGCCGTCCACAAATGGATCAAAAGAGCCATCGACTCCGATGTCGTTCACCTGAAGCCAGCAACGCGCGAATGGGCTGCGAACGTTGCCAAAGCGCCATTGCAACTTCTTGTGCCTTTGACGAAGGTCTGCATTCGCGAGTGGCTGCAAAGTGCCGAAGAGCCTCATGAGTTATACTGGAGATATCGCTTCGCTTCGCTTTGTCTTGTAGCTGTGAGTACTGAAAGCGCAACGCTAGTCGGAAGCCAGCAAACTAATTATTGCAAATAGACAGATCTCATCCCACCATGCAAGTCCTTTTCGTGGTTGGTGGAACATCCATGTTTTGGAAGCAGTGATTCTTTCAATTTCTTGGCGGATCTAATCAGGGCGCAACGCACCGTAGATATGCACTGTCGCATCGCCAAGACTATGGCGTACGGAGGCAGTAGCACCACAATGGTCGAGCTCGAATGGAACAAAGCTATAAAGCTGGCTGAAACTAATGGCGAGGAAGAGAGGCTAAAGGAATTATACTACCAGTGTGTTCTATCCCTGACGAACATGAGACTAATGGGTTGCGAGCCTATGGTGCTTCAACTTGCTGAGAAGTATCTGGCGATGGATTCCTCCAATTACAAGATGCATGCGTGCCTCGGGTTGGCCCGCTTGGAGCATCTCAACGACAGACCTGGGGCCATTGAAGGCTTCCGCACTGCTCTAACCCTAGAGCCACGAGACCACTTAGTGTTGAAGGCTTTAATCAACACCCTTAGAGCAGAAGACGATTATAAGAGTATCACGGAGCTGTTTGAAAATCAAGACACCGAGATCATCAGCGGTCGAATCCGCGCTTGCATCGATCATGACTCTTTGCAAGAAGTCCTTTTCCTGGCAGCAAGGGAGTCAGGGAAGCTGCAAGGTCTGGTTGAATCTTATGAAAATGAGATTGCCCGGCGTTGGACTGAGCCGTCAAAAAGTACAGAGAACGATCCACGAGAGGACAGCGTCTGGAATGACTGTGACGAAGCCTTTGGAAGTTTCAACCGACAGCAGCTCTACTCGGTGGGTACTGCGCTTCTTACGTGCAGATTGGCGTTTCTTCACCAGCGTTATCGTGGAGACTCCCAGGCTGCCCTCCGCTTGTGGACGACCGTTTTCCTCGAGCAGTCTGAGGTCTTTGGACTTTCGAATGTTTCTTCTGAGTACGACATGTTCACGATACCAATGTTCGTAGGCACGTTTGCCGAGCTGCTTTATGAAGCGGCGTTGAGGCCCGACGGGGGTGTCGATGAAGAAGCCCTCAGATCGCTAGAGCGACTACGTTACCGGCATGATGTGTTCCAAGAGTTTCAAGAGAGCGGTGGCTCTCTTACCAATGAGAGAAGTCTGAACCTTTTTCTTGGCAAGCTATACCACCAGATCGGGAAAGATGACAAGGCAAGTGAGCTCCTGAGACAACAGTTCGAACGAGGGATCGAGCTTCTCACCGATGACATTGACTGGAATGATGACTTCGGATGGCATGTTCTCTCGAAAATACTGTTTGCCTGCGGCCAGAAAGAAAATGCCACTATTGCACAGTTTCTCTGTCGCTATATCCGATATCAGCCGGAAGAGGAAGAGGAAGAGAAAGTGGAACCAGAGAAAGCCAAAGTAGAGGAAGATGGGACCAAGAATACGGAAGGAGGAGAGAATCGCGCCAAAGAAACTCAACCGCCACAAGAGGAAGACAAGGAAGAGCCTCGGATTGGGATAGTTCAACGTACGGGACAGTGCTCTATGCTGCACGATTGTTCCAATCGTAAGACTATAGGTAAGACTGCCCACTGGTTTGCTTGTATGACTTGTGTCCACGTCCAGTTCTGCGAAGACTGCTATGTTAGGCACACCTCCACCGTCAGTAACAGCGCTTGCACGACTGCGGGTGGAATTGCGAAAGAAAGGATGCTTCTTTCAGTTTGCAGCTCAAGGCACGAACATATCAAAGTCCCGCCCGAAGGATGGAGGTTGAAAGACGATGTTGTGACATTTGGTGGCAAAGACATGCCGGTCAAGCCATGGTTAGAAGCACTGAGCATCTAGGCGAGAGATCATCGAGACGCGAGCTTGTTGCAAGGGATATACAGATCTCTTTGGGTTTGCTGGTAACTCTTCATCATGTAGAGGAAAGCATTGGACAGTTTGAGGGTTAGTAGCCGGGTATTCACTTCAATCTCGGTTTAGCTGCTTGCGTAGCTTCTCTGAACAAAACGAAAGTCTCGAAACAGAATAAGCGAACTGTAACTCGACGTGCATATCAAGTTCTTTTCTACATTAGCCGAAAGTATAAGTTCAAGCGACTGAGAGCTGCTAAAGCCTAAGTTCAAAAGTTTAAGAGGTCCTCGCTACTGAAATCAGCTGCTATGTGTGGAGCGGTGTAACCCCGAACTGTTCCTGCATGGTTGTCGCCTTGAACTCATATACTAAATTTCTCGTTACTTGATCTCCACTAGCTACTCTGTGTAATGGTGTGCATCTAAATCCAGTAAAGACGTCGCCGATAGAAGCGAGCTAAACGAACCCCAACGCACGGCTCACATGAGCTAAACAGAAGATCTCAGCTCTTTTACAGCGCTAGCGCCTGCCAAGGGCAAGGGCAGAATGTTCTAAGCGTATCTTGAGCCGCCTGTCACCTGCCGCCTTAGAGGCTAGTTGCTTCTTAGAGGACGGGAGTCCCGCAGGTAGTACCATGTATACAGCGCAGTAGTCTCAAGGATCCATAATGAATGGCAAGAAAAGGCGAGACAATTGTTCGATTGCTGTGCGTGTCAACGAAGGTGTTTGGTTTTAGCGATTGATCGCTCAGCTTTCCTACGAAGCACCAGCTGTTGCTCGCTAACGCAATTTCTTTGTAATGAGATAGGAAAACTAGAGACGGATGGACGTAATCTACCTCTCTTGTTTGGGTCCACTACCATCAATACGAATCGCAGGTCGTCATACTGTAACAAGAACAACTATCGAGAACTCAAAAATTTCTCCACTGAAATGCCACGCATGTGCCACAGCTTCGATCGACATCGTCTCCCAATGCTACTACAGGATAAGCGAAAAGTCACAATCTTAAGGCACAGGAGCGGCTGGAATCAATAATTGCTACGGTACCCGAACCTTAACGAACCAATGGATTAACATGTTAATCCCAATCTGAGCGTGCACGGAGCACAGTTTTTCGACAGCCGCTACTACTCAAGGCACGTCCGCGGGCCAATGTAACAAGTCTTAACGGTACCTCAATACGTATATAAAGCAAGAGGACTCAGACACTTAAAGAAGACATCTCTATTTTTCTGCAACTACTTCCTGTATTACCTCCCCCTCCAGCATTCACTCTGTGTAGATTCTCATCACGCAACTCTAAAGCCGTGTATCGTTCTCTTGTTTAGGTCACATCAATCATGCGACTGTTAACCTCTAGTTCTCGGGTTATCTTTTTTATAGCTGCAACAGCACATGTAAAGCCAATAGCTTAGC
>BCLK01000431.1:0-117659 GCA_001748405.1 Paraphoma sp. B47-9 | reverse complement strand
AAATTCTAGAATTAAAGATCTAGTTATTTATAGTTAGTTTAGTATTAGAAGTGTTTTATTTTAATTAGTAGTTGTTAAGTTATAACTACGTAAAAATTCTGAAAATGTTAATTTTCTCACTAAAATCGCGGGCGCATCACCGAGGTGGGCGTATCACCGACGCTTACGGTACCGTCCCACAGCCTCGGTTCCGCCGACGCCTCGAACACCTACCCCACGTGAGCCCCTCGCAAATCGCCAACATGTTAAAAGCACGCCATCCCACATGCTTCTCTGACTATACACGACTTGCAACTGCTTTGACGCACATAGACTATGGCCATCCTTGCGTACCACCCTTTTAAGGGCCTCTACGCCCTAGCAGCCATTGGATTCGAATTGGCACGACTTCCGTTCTTCCTCGTAAAGTACCTCACCAGCTACGGCCGACAGCACCCCGAATGGTCATTCCGACAGGCACTGGGCTTGCGCATCTTCTTTTCGTTCGTGTACCATGCCGGGACAGTCCAGTTGCCAACGCCATTGCCGCTCACGCCTGGCAAAGAGAAGGAGCGATGGGTGACTTTCAAACCGGCCAAGGATGAGCTGTACAAAGGGCCGCTGAGGAGTAATCCTGATGTAAACCCCGCAGAAATCGGTGGGACGTGGTATCCCGCACCATTGACCCAGGGCAGCGATAAGAGCAACATTAGGGTCATTCTGCACGTCCATGGGGGCGCTTTTGTCATTGCTGATGGCAGAACTGCGAACAGCGGATCATTTGCGAAAAGACTGTTGCAACATGCCACTGCCACACACGTCTTCTGCCCACAGTACAGACTGTCTACACTCCCCGCCTCAAAAACCTCGAACGCTTTCCCCGCTGCCATTCAAGACACTCTGTCTACCTACCTGTTCCTCATCAACGACCTTGAAATCTCGCCTAGAGATATTGTTCTGTCCGGAGATTCCGCCGGCGGAAACGCAATCATCGCTTTCCTCCGATACCTCAAAGAATACGGCGCCGAGCTCGGCATTCCCGATCCTGCCGCCGCACTCCTGTGGTCGCCATGGATTGATCCCAGTGACGCGAGCGGCTCGTATACGCACGACAATGCAAACTATAACACCGACTACCTTTCTGTTCCACTCACACACTGGGGCACGCTCGCGTACGCCGGCCTCCCCGGCCTCAAAGCAATCCAGCAGCCCTACGTCAACACGAAGCTCGAGCCGTTCAAGGCTGGGGTGCCGCTGTGGGTCAATGCATGCGGCGCAGAGATGCTGTGTGATCAAATTGTGGAGTGGTATGAGAAGGCCAAAGAGGTGGGGAACGATGTGGAGCTGCATGTAGAGAAGATTGCGCCACATGATATCCTGCTGATTGCGGATGATATGGGGTTCCAGAAAGAGGGTGACAATTCAGCGACAAAGGCTGGAGAGTGGCTGAAGAGTAAGATCTGAGGATGACGAGATGAGTTGATGACTGTACGATCTGGAAGGGTTAAAAGGCGCAAAGAGTGACTAGCAGCGATCGAGCGGATAGTTCGTGCCGGCACGATCAAAGTGCTTAAGTGTTTCGATAACAATCACGCGTAGTTGAATTTATACCTCACAAGCCAAAAGCGCTGCCAAGCGCACCAATACATGATCACCAAGTGCACCAATGGATTGTAGTTGAGCTCACAAGGCAGACCAACCAGCAAGAGGCCTTATGCGCCAAGATCGAGGTCGACAAGCTCATAGGAAACTCATCATAGATCTCGAGCGTTATGGTGGTTATCCATTACTTTTCACTTTCTAGCTGTATTTGGAGTCTATCAGAGCTGACATCCGTAGTTAGGCAGTGTAACCAGATAACCCGAGTTCTTTTTGGTGGTAATGGCACACCGGGCAGTGATCTAGCTATATATGCATTCCACCTAAACTTCTCATTATCCCTCACTCTCGATGGCATCTACACCATAGCTTCCATGATCTCTGGTCATCTAGATGGCAACCTCAGTTTGTGCGCCTGAAAATGTTGGCCTCCCCATTCGGGCGATATTGCGACTGTTGAACGTTGAGGGGATTGAGCTGGTGGCGTGGTGCCAGGTTGACTTGGCCAGGTTCCTCGCCTGGTTCACGAGCTCGTCGCTCAGCCTGTTCGATTGCATTGATCTCCTCTGCACTCAGAGTGGAGTTGACCGGAGTAACATCGAGCATACGATCATTTGGCCCAAACCATCCTACGAGCAGAGCGGCCATGCGACCTAATGCCAGGAAGTCGTATGGCGTAGCCACGAGCAGCCTATGCATCTCCGCCATGGCATGATGCGTGATTGCATTGGACGCCTTGAGGCCGCCATCTTTGCACAGCCGGTAGCAGTGACTGTACATGTGATAGCCTGCACCCCGACCGCCTGCCGGGTCGGCAGGAGCGCTGGGAGGGCTGGGGATGCGAAACCCGGACAGTAGCTCTGGAGTGACTTGGTCGGCTCTATATATTTGTGCAAGTGCTAGCGGGAGGTTCATCGTCTTGATGGGGCGACTGATGTATACAGTTGCGGGTGGGTGTGTAACATCGAAATTCTCACCGCCGACAAAGTCGCCGTAATACTTGCGTGCTGTCGCCTCGACGACTTCGCCGGGCTTTACCGATGGACGTCGCAGACAATGACCGGAGACAAGTGACAGGTTTCGCAAATCCGTCAGGTCTGCAAACCGGAAGTCATCTTGGCCAAGGTTGGGATGATTGGCAAACACGGCTGTGTAGCGATCGAGCTCAAAGTTTTGAGCGAACCGACCTGGCAAATCTGAGTTGTCGTGCACTTTGATTGCCAGCTCCCAGACCGACAGGGTCAGCGCATACGACATTATGTACGTGTATATGTATACCCTGACCATGGCGTCGTCGACGGGGGCTGTGTGGATGTTGTTCTGCCATTGCAGCAGACTTCCAGCCGCACGAGCGATCATCGCATCGGTGAAGCGACAATCTTCATTGCAGTACGTTCTCTTGAAGTAGGCAGCCTTGGCAGTAACGCGGGCGCGGCTGGCAGCCAAGTTTGCTTCAAAGGCAGCCGCGAAGCCGAATGTTCGGCCTTGGGCTGGGCCAGCGAGACCCTTAGAGTCGGCGACTTCGAGGGCGCGGTCGCAGGCGTTGATGTCCTGTTGCAATAGTATGACCTCACTTGGAGACAGGTCCCCGTTGAGGGCCATCAACCTGACACCCTATCAAAGTCAACATCTGAGTCAAAATAACGGCAGGATTGTAAACTCACTTCGATCTCTGCACGGCGCCTGGCCGCCGCCGTCCATAGTTCCTCCTCGTCTTGAAATCTAAAGAGCGCAACATTTTCCCTGTTGATGAAGCCATTCCATGTCCGAAATATGAGGTTGTCTTCAATAGTCAAACGGCCATAGACGAGAGGCTGTGTGACGCTCCTGTCTGGATTCTTCAACTGCCCCACCACAATCCACCCTGGGATTACCTTGACGAAGACTGCGTCGGCTATGTGAATTTGTTTCTGCATCGGAATCTCTGGCAGCGTAGTTTCACACGTCGTGAGCATCGCCGCGAGGTTCTGCTTGCAATAGCCCAGGTTGCGGCTCATACCTGGTCGCTTGAAGCCGTCCGGCTTTGCGAATTGAGGCCAGTCTTGGTTGAGGGCTGGGCCGTGGAGTGCTAGAACGTGCCTCAGCTCGCTGATGACACTGTCTCTTTCTTTCGCCAGTTTCTTGTTGGGGATGTCTGGGTTGCGCCACTTCACCACGAGCCTGTCCGCGTGATGGTACGCGTACATGACGCGGCGGACGTTGTCTGGGAGGCCGACAGGCTCTGTGTTAATTATCATGGTGTTGTTGTTGTTACTGGCGAGCTGCGCAGTGGATGGTGGTAATGGATGTGGTGGAAGAGAAAGGAAGGTCAAAGTCACTGACTCGTGATCATACTCGCTAGTGGTGCGCGCGTGCCAACGACTAACACGTCTTGGAAGTGAAAGTGAAGGCAGAGGAAGTGAGAGTGAGAAGGACGACGAGACTACTCCCATTGGGCACGACTTCGGCGCCTGGCTATGTGCGCTTCACTTCCAGACTATACACTGCACCATCCCTTTCTTGAGGCCGTACAGGATTCGATCGTTGCTGGAAGCGAAACCTGTGGCATCTGTGATAAATACACGTGAATTGACTGAGAAGGTCCATCCATTGGTGTTGGAGAGGTTCTGCCTTACTTTGTGCGGTCTCATGGATGGAATTGTGCAATAGATATCCTGGGGCTGAGGCACACAGAGACAGTGTCGAGACCATGCCAAATTGAAGTAGTCTTATTTTCTCTTCTCGCACTCACCTCGCCTGTGTTTGCTTCCGAGACGCGCTAGTTGTTCGCAAGTGCACGCTACGAATTGACCACAAAGTACAACAACACGACCGTCTCTTCCTCTACACCCCCACTTGTACTGCGTTAGTCTGAAAACAACGGCGACAAATCATGGGCGATCGCCTCGGGCTCCCTGATCTGGAGCGCAAGATCATGAACGCCTACCATGACGCCACTAGCCTCTTAGACAACTGGAACGGCCCGCCCATGACCATCAACCCCCGCAGAATGAAATTGGTCAAGCGGCGCGACCTCGCGATCAAGCATATCGACGAGCTCCTTGCAATCCGCGCACAAAACAACGGGGTTTGGCCGACGACGCTTCCAGACAACTACAGGCGAGGCTCAGGACAGCGGATGGCTTCCACGCTTGGGCAGTGCAAAAACGACATGGTCCACCAAAAGACCTTGCTTGATACAACGCTACAACAGATATCGCAACACTTCTTCCGCCCACTCAGCAACGTATTCTCTAACAAGATCACGGGCTGGATCCTAGCCGGTCAACTCAAGGATCCAGACGTCACGGGGACGCGACCATTGGTTTTCTGTAAAATGAACATAAACGGAGAGCTGCAGTACCAGACTTACAACTCTCTTGTCACTCTGGATCACACAGCCCTTTTTGGCTTGCACGATAAGGCGGCTCTCACTCGAGCAGCCCATCGGCGTGCGAATGAGATATCAGTAAGCATACCCATTTATGAGGTACCACGACAATACTAACTTGCCAAGGGTGTAAGGATTATGATACTTCAAGGAAAGCTGAAGCAATGCGAAGAGGACATACTGGAAAACGACATCTTTGCATGCGTCCGAGCCCTAGAGGTGGCAGGCAACATGGGTTACGGTGCGCCCGATAAGACCTTCTTGGAAGCGGATCAGTACGAGCAGCTAGTGGACCATGCCCGCACTCGTCTCACTGCGAAACTCCAGCACTTCCGTCAGGCCTGCCAAGGTGATTCCCGATTCACAGACGAGCTCCTATCAAGGGCTGCTGGAAGCCTGCTTCGCTGGCGAGACAACATCAATGTTGTCAACGACGACATGGTCAAGATCTATCTCTACAACTACGTCATGAAGTTTTCACGCACGAAAACCTGGGAGATCACTTTCAGGTCACACAGCCGCGGGAACCTGCCCAGCACCTTCGCCAATGACTTCAGGGCTAACTGCCACCGCGGTCCTTTTCGAGGCGCGGCCGCTCAAAACGGACCGCTAGACTTTACTCTAGCTGACCTTAACGATTTACGACAGTTGTATCGCGTGGCTGGATGGTGCCTCGAGCACGAAGCTGTCAAGCCAAAGTTCGTCCCAGAGGCGGTCGCCCGTGACTTCTACGGCGACTTTGTCAACGGCTTGACATTCGACCTCAAGGAAACACCCTCCACAACGTATTTTGGTCGGCCAATTTGGACATCAAACTTGATGGTTGAGCTCCAGAGGTTGTATGGAAACCCAAACGCCGTAATCCCCGCCTTTCCGCCCTTCTATTTCGTCCACCCTGCACAGCCTGGCCCTACCCTCGACGTCGCTCGCAGTCTTGCCCGGATGCAGTACGCGGGTTTTCTGAGGCAGTGCAGAGCCGGCGGCGTGAGGTCATTTACTGCACTTCTGCAGATGGCGATGAACCATTTACACAGCCTTGCCAACGCGGCACAAGTTGATCCTAACGAGTTGAACCGCGTCTGCGCCATCATCGCGCAGTGGCTCGATCCGAACGACCACACACTGGATGTAACCCCAATCAACTCGCACTTGAGCCCCGAAGAGATTGAAACCATCAACCGCGCCGAGCGTCGCGACCGTGGTGATGCCGAGCTGCGGGGTGTGTGATTGAAACCCGCACACCTTAGACTCATGAACGTCGAATTCGGAGGCCCGTTGACGAACGCCAATGGCTTCGTGAGGCTTCATGAACGGTCGATTCAGGTTCCACACTAGGCATTTAGCATCCAACATCCGTAGCGATCCGTAGCGAAGGAGGACGAGGACCGGAGACTGGAGACGGGGTAGTGTGGAAGAAACTGTTCACCCAGCCGACTCATTGCCACACATGATTGCATTTGTCGGTAGTATATAAGAAAAGAGGTCTGTCATCAACTCTATTGCACATAGACGCCAGCGTAAATCAAGGCTCTCTCTCTCTCTCTCTCCATTGATGCACTACATCCTCAAGTATCGATCCATGTAAAAGCTGTAATACACCGGTTTAACCGGCTTGAACACGCATTGTCGCATTATGTGGCTGTGTCTGTGTTGTTGTTGGGAGGACAGGACAGGAACGCACCGTCGCTTCCCAAACAGTTCGGGTCTATCTTATCAATCTCCGAGATCCGAGATGGGCCCAGATATCTCTTGGCACTCGAGCACGCAATTCACGCTAACACCAAATTCTGGAAGCAACAACGCGACCGGCCGCTTGTTGCACTCTATCGCCCGACAAAGACGCCAGAATAAGCCAATCATGACGCGTCCAAAGAATTGCAAATGCCGACGCCTTCTCCTCGGCGCGAGCTCTGCCGGTACCGCTGGCTCCTGGACTTTTTCTCGACTACGGCGTGGCCACTTCGCACGCAACCTTCACCCTGATTCCTCGCGGTGAAAGCCAAAGAGAGTCTCTGCTCTCTCATACCTCCACTAGGGCACCCAGAAAGTCGATTAATCGACTTCAACCCTTGAGGCGCATCTTTTCGTCAAGATGCATGTCCAACAGACCGAATCTGCTGGCCCCGGCGCCGAAGCGCAGACACCCAAGAGCTTCACCGAGAAGTCGTCGAGCCTTCCATTCGGACAGGATCTTGATCTGGCCTCCATCAGCGGACCGACATACCTCACTGCGCAAACCCTCGTCCAGCAGGTCGCATACGCGCTTTCTGACAAGATCTTCGCCTACTCTGCCGAGTCGTTTGATCTGGACGTAGCAGTCAAGTACTGGCAAGAGCAGGGCGAGAAGAATGCCTTTGGCTACCAGACTGGCGTCTCTTCTCTGGAGACACGGACAGGCGCGGGTGCTCTGGCGCTGGGCTACATCTTCTCCAAGGACTTCGACTTGAAGAAGCGCCACATTCCGCAGTCAATTGTCGCGTCATCGGCGACGCTGAACTTTCTCCGTGCTTCGCTCGACCAGCTAGCCCTCCTCTACTCGGTCGCGAACCCGCTTACCGCGCATATTGCCGCTGTCGACTACTCCGCTAACTCGAACGCCGGGTTGGTGACCGACTATGTCTCTTCCCTCACCCTCGCCGACGATCTGGGTCTCGGTCTTGTCTGCAGTCCCTCAGTCTTCGAGGCTCAGCACATGGCCCTGTTCGCAACCCTCCTCTCAAGCGTCATCCCTACGATCCACACATACGATGGCATTACGGTTGGCAGGGAGACTGCGAGGCTGGTGGATACACTGGACCAGAGCAGACTACACAACAGCTACCAGGCGGTGCTCAAGGCAGTCTCGGAGGTGGACAAGAAGCACTCGGATCACGCTGGACGCGTTGTTCGCCTCCTCGATGCTTTCAATGATGAGCTGGGCGAGGACTACAAGCTCTTCGACTACTACGGCCATGAGGAGCCAGAGAGCGTCCTCGTTGTCTTTGGTACCGTTGAGGCATCGTTGACTGCCCAGGTCGCCAACGCGCTTTCCCAAGACGGCGACAAGGTGGGCGTCATCAACGTCCGTGTCTACCGTCCATTCGTGGAGGAGGCCTTCCTTGAGGCGCTTCCCAAGAGCACCCGTCGCGTTTCCGTTCTTGGCCAGGTTCAGGACGAGGCTGCAGTTCTGGATTCTGCGGAATACTCCAAGCTGTACTCCGACGTCCTGGCCGCAGTCCAGTTCGCCTTCAATCGGAACGTTGAGGTGTCTGATGTCAAGTATTCTCGCGAGCAGGTGTGGACTCCAAGCAACATCCTGGATGTGTTCCGCCAGATCCATGGCGAGAAGACCCAGACTGAAGTGCGCTCGTACGTTGACATCTTGAACACCGCGGACGTCAAGCAGTACACATTCTGGAACTTGGACGACTCAGCGGCTGCCAACGCACCTGTCGTTCTTGGCAAACTTCTCTCATCTGACTCGTCTAAGAACGTCTTCGTCCGCAGTGGTCACGACAATCTCGTCCAGGGCGGTGTTTCGCGCACCGACATCCGCAATGCCGACTACACCATTGAAGCGCCATACGCAGTCGAGCAAGCTGATATCGCCTTCGTTGGTGACCTCAGCATTCTCAACACTTTTGACGTGCTGAACAGCGTCAAGACTGACAGTTCGCTCATCGTCAAGCTACCGGGTGTAAAAGATGAGGACATTGAGAAGAAGCTGTCTCCAGCTTTCCGCAAGGCACTGGTCGACAAGGACGTTGAGCTCTTCGTCTTGGACCCTGCACTTTCCGAGGCTGTTGCCGAGGACGCCACCCTGGAGTCCTACCTGACCCAGCTAGCTTTCCTCAAGGTCGCCCGCGAGGATTTGCTCACTTCTGGGCTGTCTAAGCTGGCTGCCATCAACGGCAGCTCTGAGGTCTTCGAGAAGCTGGCTCAGCAGCTCGAGAGCGCCCTCAGAGAGATCGAAGTACCTGCTGATTGGGCCGCTGTGGAGGAAGACGTTGAGCCTCTTCGTCTGCCGTCTGACATCAATGTCAACAGCTTTGCTGCGTTCGACCGCAATGAGACCGAGCCTCCGACATATCTTAGGGACTGGAAGGTGGCAGCCAAGGGTTTGGCATTCAAAGAGGCATTCGGCACTGAGACTGCCCTGCGACCCGACCTCGGCATCAAGACAGCCGTTGTCACGATCAAGGAGCATCGTCGTCTGACTCCGCTCTCATACGATCGTAACATCTTCCATATCGAGTTCGATCTTGGCAATTCTGGCGTTACCTACGCCATCGGCGAAGCGCTCGGCATCCATGCTGAGAACGACAAGGTGGAGGTCGAAGAGTTCATCAAATGGTATGGCCTCAACCCAGAGGAGGTTGTCGAAGTGCCCTCCCGCGAGGATCTGAATGTGTTGGTCAATCGTACTGTCTATCAATCCTTGTTGCAGAACGTCGACATCTTCGGTCGCCCACCCAAGCGCTTCTACGAGGCTCTTGCTGAGTTTGCTGATGATGAGCGCGAGAAGCGAGAGCTACTGCAGCTCCTCAGCGCTGAAGGTGCCACGGAGTTCAAGCGTCGTGCCGAGGTCGACACTGTCACCTACGCCGACATCCTCCTGGAGTTCCCATCCGCACATCCCTCCTTCCACGACATCGTGCGCATTGTCAACCCAATGAAGCGCCGCGAGTACTCTATCGCCTCATCCCAGCACGTCACTCCCACTTCCGTGTCTCTGCTCATCGTCACCGTCAATTGGGTCGACCCCAAGGGCCGCGACCGCTTCGGCCAAGCCACCCGCTTCCTCAACTCCCTGGCCGTCGGCACACCCGTCACCGTTTCCGTCAAGCCGTCCGTCATGAAACTCCCGCCCAAGACCACCGCGCCCATCATCATGGCCGGTCTCGGTACGGGTCTTGCGCCCTTCCGCGCATTCGTCCAGGAACGTGCGTACCAAAAGCAACAAGGCCACGAAATCGGCGAAGTCCTGCTGTACATGGGCTCGCGTCACCAGCGCGAAGAATACCTCTACGGCGAGGAATGGGAGGCCTATCAAGACGCAGGCATCATTACGCTTCTTGGCCGCGCCTTCTCCCGCGACCAGCCTCAGAAGATTTACATTCAGGACCGCATGCGGGAGACCTTGTCGGATATCCGACGCAGCTATCTGGAGAAAGAAGGCGCGTTCTACCTGTGTGGTCCAACATGGCCAGTGCCAGATGTCACGAACGTGCTGGAGGAGGCCATTACGGTCGAGCACAAGGCAAAGAGCACCGAGGGCGCGAGGAAGGTGGACAGCCGCAAGGAGATTGAGAAGTTGAAGGATGAGGGTCGATATGTTCTTGAAGTGTATTAGATGTCAGAATGCCGTAACATGTAGGATTATAGGGGTCTTCTAGTAATATAGAGTATACATTCTTCTTCATGAAGCTTTTAGTCTCTCACGTATTTGCATTGGACGTTGCCGACTTGAAACTCTTCGGCGTGTTCGAGTGCAACTACTCGCTTGAAATGCAAACAGGCGGAAGACACCAGGACGTTGTCAATGATGGTTCTTCGAGTTCAAAGCGAAGAGGATGCCAATCTCAAGGAACCTATTTGACCCTTCACATATTTATCATGCAGCGAGTAAGTTCATGCCAATGTCGACACCAGTACACGGCTCCCTAGGAAGTCCGCACACCTCCGCATTCCGTATGCAAGCCATGAAGCAGCCGTGTCATGTACCTATACCTCTGCTACGTGTAGGTCGGCGCGAGCATTGTATCCGCATATTCTGCCAGTAGATTGATAAGACTTCGCACGTCCTGGCAGCGGCATGATCTCGACATGTTATCAACCTCTCCTATCAGTGCAGGCCGAGTTCATATACACCTACTAGATTCAGTGATGTGGTTGTAAAACTCCGTGCGAGCTTCGTGAGGAAGATAAACGTTCGGATCGGTGTATATCGTGACTTGGACTGTTGAAGGTCCTGATAGGGGTAGAGAGGAGGGTTTGCGAGGCTACATCGGCAATTCGTATGTTCGTTTATGAAAAAAGGATGCGGACTGTGACAACGGGTCCAGTGAAGTAGAAGATGTCAGTAATATCTAGAATATGGTATCAGTAGGACCCAGACAAAACCAGCATGCGGTCCTTGACTATTGAAGGCTTCTTCTTGTTGAATGTTGTGCCGTATGAACCTGTCATGCTCTACTGCCTGCGGTGTCGCCGACATTTGGGCCATGTTGTGTGCGCGTGCCCGTTGACGGCGAATGCCTATGGATTGTGGCGAGGTACACGAGGCTCAGAGAGGTCTTCGAGTGGTGCTTCGGGTACAATTGACTTCGAATCCCCACAATGCCTAATCGCATTGCCTCATGGTGTAGTAGTCTACGAGATCGGCGAGCGGTGTGAAGGTGTTGCGCGTTTTCGCCGTCGTCTTTGTCCCATGCACCTCCCTATCGTTTTGTTATGGTGTCAATGGCAGCCGAGACGCGTTCTGTGTGCCGTGCCTACTTCGGGAGAATGAGCGAATGACTGCCGTTGCAACACTTCGGCGAAGCTCGTGTTACTCTTGCATAGAGACGGAATGAATCTGCTGAGATTGAGACTCTCGTATCGACTTGGAGGTCTTTGTTGCTATTCCTGATCATATCAATACATTGGCTAGTCGACAGGGACTCGCAGCTCGGGATCAGGACGCTCGTATCGTCAGCAAAGAGTGTCGCGTTCGGAGAGGATTTCCGTGGTGAAGCCAGGGAGGTGGTGAAGGAGACTACAGGGAGTGAGTCTCGATATGGGCGCACGAGTCCGCGCAGCGAGGAGTTGGCCTGCATCGCTAAAGATGAACGGTCCACTGATACTTCAAGCAGTGGTATCATCCAACACAGCGAATCCGAGACCCAGGAATTTTAAAGAGCAATTTGGAATGAATCAAGGCAGTCGAAAACGGAGCCCTGATCTCGTGGCAAGCTGATCTTCAATGATGCTGATGCGCAGCTTGGACGTCCCTGTGGCGATTCCATCGCGCTAAACCAAACATGAACATTGATAAAAAAGGTTGTCCAAGGGCTCGGGCCGGGAAATCTTTCACTCCACCCAACCAGCGATGAGAATGCAGTGGCTTGGATTTTCTGAAACACGCAGCAGTCCCCACGAAGGTAGACAAAGAGCATCAAGCATTGCCACTGAAAGACTTGGTGGTTTGCTAGACCGATTATGCATGAAAGGTGCTTTTGGGATCGAATCGAATTTCCCAGTCGTGGTGCACCCAAGTACTCCCAAGTAACGACTGTGTTTTCTCACTGCCGGTAGAGTGCTCAGCTGAGTGTGTACCAGCAAAGCCTGCTAGTCCACCATGAGGACAGCCGATGCGTCGCAGGCACTTCTGCTTCACTTTACACTCTTATGAGTACGGCATCTTCTTTTCAGATGCTAGATCTTCCTACACCAATGAATATCATTACAGCGGTTATTTTCGGAATACGGTGAACCGTCCACGCATGCCTCGATTGGCCTATCGAGCGCCATCATCGGCCCCTTTTGTGCCGGACTGGCATCGATGCCTTCCGGTCTTCAAACGTTGAAAGCTTTATCAATTCGCGATGAATCTTCGCATCATCGTGTGAGACAGGTTTCTCTGCTCTCATTCTGGAGGATTATCATCGCGTCGTAGTTGCGGAAGTTCGTGGAAGTCGACATGCGTAGCGCCCTCTCTTGCATTCTAGTCTGTCGCTTAGACTTGCCAGCCGTTGGAAAAGACGCAAAGGGAAGGTGGCGGTCCTCGACGGTGTCGCAGTGCGTAGAGATACAACTTATTCCACCCATGTCGGAGGTGAACCCCTACTGACAGCGAGGGTGTACAGAATCAATTCCAGCAAGGAGAGAAAACATGATCTATGCTTTCGCATCTAGCCCGCACGCCCCGCTCATCTTCCGAAAAATGCAAGAGAAGCATGTGGCCACTGTTCGCTCCAAAAGGACGCGGACAAACTCTGCATCCAAAGAGCACAGATCGGAGCCGAGACGTAAGCACAAGGCTATTGTACGCCAGAAAAACAAGCTAAATCTTGGAAAGGGATATGGAACTGCTTCGGAGCTCCAAAAGTCCTCTCGCAGAACAGGCCAAAAGCGGCTCCGCTGGCGCTGGTTGTGGGGACATCAAAGAGATTGTTGAAGCGTCCCCTAGGAAGAGCCCGATCCAAATCAAGGTGGAAGCAGCAGAGGTACGACTCCTTTCCGACTATCAATCCACAGCCGTGGCCACACCTCGTCACCCTCTGCCTCTCCGAAGGACGGCATCAGCGCGCCAACCATCAGCTCTTATCTCAGAACACGCGCAGATACAAGCAATCGCAGTAACAAAACCGATAAAGAGGCCATACTCGGCTTCTGGCGTCGGCTACCGCGGTCGAGATCGATTGGTCAAGAGACATCGCCCAGGTCTTGTGGATGGAGTGAGCTGAGACTGCCAGTACGCCGTCCGTACTCAACGACTAATGTATTTCCGTTGTACGCGAGCGATGGGGTGGTTGTCTCAGGCCTGGTGGAATGCAAAGAAACAGAGGAGAAATGAGTGAAGATTCGCCACTTGGCTGCCAGCACTACCCGATGCGAACACGAATGGCACAGCGAAGGACCGCAACCAGCTGGAGAAATTCTGTTGTATCAGTACCTCAGATCTTTGATGAGGCCGACCGGACAAGGCAGGAGACCATGGCAAGCTGTGATACTGGTCCCAGCGGACATGGCAGCTTGAGGAGACGTCGTTGGACCCTAATACCTAAGGACTGGACACCAAAGAAACACAAACAGCAGCGCATGTTGAAAACAGGGGGACAGCTATATAGGGCTTCCCTAATAAGCCAGAACTGGCAGTGGCTGTAGTGCAGGACAGATGCTGCAGGTGTGCTGAAGTTTTTGGCCCACAGCCATCTCCTCCCTCAGATCCGGATCGTAGCAGCCATGGCGATGCGGTCGTGCTATCACGAGGTATGTGGAAAGCAAAGGCGAGAATGACAGCATGTTGAGGTCAGAGTGGAAAGGGCGACGACTGCCTCGCTCTGGCTTAGTAAGGATTACAGAGCTCAATTGGGCATAGCGCTCACAAACAATCGTCAACTATGGGCAGGCACTGGCCGTTCACTCCATCACATATACGTGCTCTGATCTGCGAACACTCTTCCATTTGTAATGATTCGCTTGGTTGCTCCAGGCCAAACGCCCTCTGGCTGCGTGCTTGTCGACGTCTGGCGCCCGTTGTCGCTGCTAGCGCTCCACCAGAGGCTCCACAGTTTGCCCCATCATTGAGGGACAAATGTCACTGGACTCTATCCGGCATGATGAACCGACATCGTCGGTTTAGATTCCCCTTTCCCTAGGACATTGTTACTAGCAATCACTTCCTGGCCTTCTTCAAGGCAAGCTTCCGTGCCTTCATTTTCGCCAGCTTGAGCTGTATCTCCATGGCCTCCATCTCCGCATCCAGCGCCGCCTCTTCGTCGCCGTCATCGCTTTGACCGCCTAGGTCATCGGTAGGGCCGTCGAAGTCGCTCCCAATAGCCTCAACTTCATCAAGTGCAGGAGACTCTCGTTTGATCTCACTATTCTGACCTGGTTGGCACGATTGCGATAGTCCTGGCGGTTTAGAAGTGGTGCGTGCCTCGTGGTTATGGCGAGCGCGCTTATTTGCACTGGCAGGAGAATCGTAGACTCGCTTGTTGGGCTTGCTTTGGGGTGGCATCATTGGTGGAGGAGGTGGAGGAAGATAGGGCGTTTTCATGAAACCATGTCTCCCATGAGAACCTGTGCGAGCATCTCGAGCAACACCATGTCCGCCATAGCCTGCATAGCCATCGGCGTAGCCACCATACCCATCGTATCTATGTGGATGTTCGCCTGGATACCCGGGAATGAGGCGACCCCATGGATCCAGCGCAGCACCAAAGCCGTGCGTTGGTGCGTACAGTGTCTGTTGGGACTGGTAAGCCATGTTTTCGTTGGTGTGATTGATCGGTGTAGTAGCGTCTTTCAGAGCGTTTGGCTTCTTAACACGCTGCCGCGGAGGTGGAGGAGGATTGTTGCTTGCCGTGCTGCTTTGTCTACTGGCATGAAAGCCACCGCCTGGATGAACACCCAGCCGCGGCTGCTCTTCGTCGTCGCCGTCCTGTTCATCATCGACCTTCCTAATGAATACGTCATCTTCATCATCCTCTTCTTCACCATCATCCTCGTCGTCAGATTCAGTTTGCAAGATGTGATCGATATCCTCGTCGTTCTCGACTTCATCCTTGCGGTTCTCTAGGAGGTGCTTGTACCGAATGCTGAACGCATAGTGGACGGCCCATTGCTTCGTAAGCATATCCTCGATGACATCAAAGTCAGTGGTCACAAGTTGTGGCTTTCGATTGCCCGTATGCTTGATCCGGTAGCGAACGACATCGTTCATCGCTTGCTTGATCCAATCCTTGTTGTCGGTGAGTTTCGCGATCATGAGTATCGCCTTCAGAATAGAGGGCAGCCAGTTCTTGGGGTTCATCTCACGACTGCGGTTGTTGACGCGCTTGACCCCTTTGCCGCGCTTGACGAGTGGACGATGACATTTGGGGACATAAGCCTTGATGAAGCCTTTGCCCCAATAGCTCTCGATCTCACGAATGACCTTACGCACGAGTCAGTTGAAAGGTCGATTGAGGTTGGTGATCTACTACGCACCTGTAGCTTGGCTTTCATGTCATTCTTCAAGATCGGCTTTGCCGCCCAAGCACTGGGGCGAGACTTCTTGGCTGTGGTCATCCTCTTCGGAGGGGAGGCTTTGCGGGACTGGCGCAGAACGTGAGATTGGTCGTTTGTGTTCCGCCGACGATGCGCTCGACGATCATGAACAACAAGATTATCCTTGTGCTGCCCACGAGGGTTACGGCGTGCCATGATGGGGCCGTCATCCTCGCTAGACTCAAGCTGGATCTGTTTCTCGTTGGAGGAGGCCAAGGAAGCGACGTCATCGTCGTCGCTCTTAAGCCGCGTTGTCTCCTTTGAAGGCGACGACTGATTGACGTTCATGCCAAACTGGACGCCATTAGCTCATGATTCTACCGGTGTACAGTCGCAGTCACTCACCGCTTGTGGGTAGCCGTCGGAATCTGCCTGCAATGGCTCATCAAGATCAAAAAGGTCCTGAATTTCAGCGCTCGGCATGTCAGACTGCGCGTCGCGCAAGAGAGAGGTGTCAGGATCCATTTGGCGGGCGGACAGCGGTGGGGTTGGCGAGAGAGACTCAAGTCGGTACTGGCTGTCGACTTCGCCGTACTCTGGACTTGAGAGACGATCAAAATACTCTGGAGAGTTCGAGCGAGCCAGCTTGTTACTTTGCAGGTCTAGACTCAGACCACAGAGCGCTCGGCCGCGCCTAGCAGGGAGTTTTGTGTAGTCTTACTGCCGGGGTGGGCGGTTATATGGGTCCAAGAGACAGATGAAGATTCGTCCGCCGGGCAGACAGAAGGTGTGAGGTGCGAAGGCCTGACGAGACTGGTCTAGCGCCCTTGATATATACCATGGAGGGCGAACAGAGGTGCGCTACTGACTAGGCTCCGACAGGGTGAGGCAGTGGGGTATTATCACAACCAGGAGGTAGTAAGAGGGAGCGCAACTGTACGACTGCCATCAATCGCTCTTTGCCAGTACTGGAAGCTCTCTAGCAATAGACAAAATCAAACGGTCACAGCTCTGTCTGTCCTTGCAATCGCGGTCATCTCACGCTGAATAGTGGAAGACACCATATCATATGTCCGACGTCTACGCTCCAGTTGCGTTCACTCCTAGTTGGTGTTTGATGAGCCATCAAAAACAGTACTTGCTTCCAGCGGATCCACACATCCAAGCAGCTGTCGTGCGACAGCTGCGGTGAAAATCGTCTCATGATGTTACTTAGTTGTTGAGCTTTTCAGGGCACTCAGTCTCGGTATGCTCAGGACCAGCCACTGCACAGCATTGGATTAGGGTAGGCATACAGCTGGCAGCACATCGCACTGTCAAAGGGATCCGAGAATCTCCAAGCTGCGCTGGCGTGATTGTAATTATAGCGGATAGTATCGCCCTTCAAGATCAAAAAGAGAGTCTATACTCACATACTGAGGGAGCAGGGCGAAGGAGGCGCATATCAGGACTTGGAAATTCCATGTTTGCTATCTCACATTGGGGATGAACCCACAATTGGAAGGAAGTAGGCTCTGGCTTCATTCCGACTCGAAAGCTGTCCTTCATCACAGATCCGTGATAGTTCTGCAGTCATATCTTCTTTTGGTACTATTGTATCACTCCAGGACACACCCAAGAATGGTACCTTCGTCTTACGATTAAAGCAATTACAAAACTGAATAACCTGAAAGCCGCGAATCTCGAGTCCACGGTCGTATCTACACGATCTCAACTTGCTGTACGGCACCATTTGTCATGAGATCCTTATCCGCATCCAACGCCTTAGCATTGTGGAATCTTGCGGTCCCGACTCGGTTGTATTTCCCATTGCCAATATCCTTGAGGACAAGAGCATTCGAAGCGGTCAAAAACAGCGCTTTGCACGGGAAAGATGAAGCATCATCAAACAGAGCCATACCGTCCTTAGTGACCTTGGAAACTGCTTTCGACATTCCGAAGAAGCTCCTCCTTTTGCAAGACCATGTCGCAACCACCCCGGTATGGAGCGGGAATGAAATGGCGGTACGACCTGTGAGCTCTTGAGGCGTGAGATCATACAATGGCGCCTGCGACACGTCAGCATCCGTTTCAGATTTGTGCCTATTGCATCGGATTACTTACTTTCAAGACCAGTCTGCCAGAAGCGAGGCGACCGAATGGGTCCTTGCCAAGTGCTTTCACGGAGACGTCGACGAGAGACGCCAATTGCTCGCCATCCGAGTCGGAACCGATGTAATCAATCTCAGCGTCAATGGATGCCCACGACCAAGATGGCGCGCGATACTGCGACGGGTACTTCACGGTTGATTTGTGCGCAGCAGGCATAGATGCGTCATGTTTGGGATCGTCGCAGCTGTGGTGCGGCTCGAAAGCCTTCACTGACCAGCTCAGCTCGGTCATCAATGTGCTTTTCCACAAGCCTGCGAGGTATGTATCGCCTGTATTCGCCGCAATCAGGTTTGCCAAACCAGATAAGGCAGGCAGTTTGTCGAAGTCCTTGGTCAACTTTCGCTTGGAGTATTCTTCTACGAGACGCGTCCAGCGCCATTGGCGGGTCTTGCCAGGTTCCCTTGGTTCAGGTAGCCATAAATCAGTTGCCGCGGTGAATTTGCGACGAAACATAGCTCCATCTTCAGCAAAGACGCAGCATTGACATTCCCAATACATTTCAGCGCGACCGTAGTGGATGGTACGGGGTGACAACAATCTCTCCTGGAGGGTCCAGCCACGATCACTTAGCGGCTCATCCGCAATGGGATCGAATTCGCCGCCAAATTCGCCGATCAGATATTGCTTCGGGCGACCTTTTGATGACGATGGAGGCATCCATTCCGGGGTCATGTACAGCCAGGATATGTGGCTTCCGTCATTGTCCGTTACTTCGTCGGTGGCCCAGTGACAACGGCTTGCAAGAGTGGGAACACGCTCCGCCTCGTCGTAGCTAGCCACAGGAGCAGCCAGGAAAAAGCTCCTTCGGCCCGTAGATTTGACGTCTGCGGATACAAAATAATCGTTGTATCTAGTAGCAGGATCAGGAAAGCAGCCGCTGGAATCGTCCTTGGAGGCCAAAGCCGCGATAGTCAAATACGCATTCGCATATACTTCACCCATGTGCGAAGCCTCCTTCTCCCAATCCGCAGCATCGTTTTGAATGATGCATAATGAATCGATCCAGACATACGGCACGTCCAATTCCCAAGCGATAGTGACAGCATCCTGGAACGTCTTGGGGAGGTCGGAGATCTTGATTCCGCTTTGAAGCATCGAAATATTTGCGCTCGTTAGAGTCAAGCGGTGTGTGGTTCCCCAACTATGCGACAGAGCCAAGTACGGATGTGTCTCTCCCGCTGTTTCCCGCAAAAATACCATGTCTCGCCGGTCAGATGGGCAGTGGAGTACCCGTGTTGGGAGAGGTTTTGTATGATCATTGCCCAGGCACGGATGATACTGATCGCAGATGTTTAGCCAGCTCCGGAGCTTACTAAAAGCATAGGGAGATCCTGACTCTGATGCGCGGAGTCGACCGGGTATGAAATTTGTCTCTATGAACACGCAAAGTTAGAGCCAGAGTTTTAATGTAATGTATGTGTCGTACCCTTATCAGTCCGATATCGAAGATACGAGCCTCGCAGATTTATCGTGTCTCGTTCGCGGTCCACACTGTCCTCAATCTTGCCACTTGTTCCCAGTCTGACTCCCAACCCTATCATCAATGGCTGTTTTCGACCAGCAAAACCTGACTTATACCAATTACCATAAAGCCATGGACGCACTTGTTCGGTTTTTCCATTCAGAGTAACCGTGCCATTTGGGAATGTCTTCTCCAGGTCTGCCTCAATCGGAGGTCGCTTGTCTGACTCTGGCCCCGAAAGGTCCATCATCATAGCTCCATTTTCAAGTGCACGCATACCATAACCATTAGACATACTCTCCATGCTTCTGAGACTCATCTTTTCACCTGAAGCTAAGGTCGTCGTGGGATGAAAAGAGGCCATCCCTCCATAGTTGACAAGGCTGCAGCCAGCTGCCCAGTAAAGCAGTGCGCACATGACGCATGTTTGAGAAGACTCCTTGAGGGCTGCGAGGGTTGGATGATGTGGATAGCCCTCATCTTCTTCATGAGGCAGCGCATTTAGCGGAATTGTAGCGCAGACGGCGCACAGATTCCCAGGACCAAGCCTGTAGGAGACGTTCGAGTTTGCAAATGCCGGAAAGGAAGCCATTGCAGGTCGTGGGAGTGAAGTGACAAACGAGCCATTGTTCCTGCACGGTCACAAGAGCCATAAATGAGATAATGCATGGGCGCAATCCAGCTTTGCAATGCATTGTCTGTGGCGCTGATCATACGATGGAAATTCAGCCGCGCACCCCGCCAAGCCTGATAGAGACGATTGGCGAAGGCTTCTATTGCTTCGATAGTACAGCTCACTGTCCTATCGCGATTTCGATAGTAGCGAGAGCCATGCGGTGCATGAGGCCTCTATAGTCTAGAGCCACGCCCTGGGCGGGGTCGTCGAATAACATGTGAGCGAGGGCTCACATGCCGGAGTTGAGAGGAGCTAGTGGAATTAGCCGTCCTTCAGCTGAACTCATGCGCTACCATGAAGAAGAAGCTGCATCCATATTTTCAAGCCTGAAGGATGAAGGTTCGTGTTCTGTCGGATCTGTGTATGGCACTGTTCTTGCTGAGGGTTGCAAGTGTTGGTATCGCATGAACATGACATTGGGAATGGCTTCGGCGACTCACAGATCGGCGTGAAATCGTGACCTAACGATCAGTTTCCATGTATTTTCAATCAGGCCCGATATTCTTGATGATTGCCACGTCTTTGTTTCCTCCCGGCGTGGCTTGCCTTTGATGTCGATTGTGCACATTGTTTGAATCGTGAAGCAACCATCGCGTCCCTTGTTAAGCCCTGCGCTACTTCGTATTCGAACTCGCCCTAAGAAAGCTGCGTTCTTCCACCAAATTCAATAGTCATCATTTATGTCGTAATATATACATACGAACATCTCGAGTCCGTAAACTTGTGGAAGTGACGTCGACAGCATGGTAGACCCATCAGACAGTGACGAAGGAGAGAATGATACTTCCGGGAGAGTTGCGCGGATGCTGAAGAGCTGGGAATTGGGAAGTAGTTGTGAGGTGTTCTCGCCTACAATCATGCCGAAAAGGTCAACTAATCCGGTAAACTGGCCATTAAGTACAGTCGAGAAGCAATGTGAGCTAAATCAGATGGGCGTGTGTTTGGAAGTATTGCAGAAGTATTTGCACCAAGCGATTAGCAAGCGGCGCAAAGTAAGCAAGACCGGCAGAGGAGGTGCAAAGTATGTCGTATTAGCCGACCTCGATGATGCACTACGGCATTTTGAGGATCAAGAAAAGTTCGCCGCGGAAAAGAACGACTGCGGCGCGAAGCTCGAGGGAGTCAGTTGTGACGACACGGAGCATTCTGACCAAGGAAAAGACGCGAAAGTCGATCTCAAACTCGATGTTATAACTGACGATCAACCTCTCGTACCAGATCGTGTCATCGTCAACCATATCGACAATGATTCTAGCCTGGTAGACACAGGCAGTCTTCCGCAGATACCTCCGGACCTCAGCTACGACGAACAAATCGAGTTGATTAACCTCCAGATGGAGACGCTGAACGCTCACAATGATCGGCTTGTGGCACGGGCAAAATTGGAAATGGCGAAGTCCGAATACCTCCAATCCTTTGTGAGAGAAGCTCGACTGCACTTGTTGTTCCAGAAAAGGTTACTTGAGTGCCGCAAAGGCAGCAGCAATGTTTATGAATCGGTTGTATCGAAACCTCAGCCACTGATGGAGGCCAGGCAGGATGTGGCAGTGTCTCCTGCAAAGTAAGTGGCCCCCTTGTCCCCAGCATCTTCACAATGCGGCGACTGTACTTGCGGAGGAAGTTTCAGGCTCAGCCACCGATGGAGACCATCGATTCACCCTACATCGTCACCTGACTACGCGCTGTCGCGGCGCGTGCCAAGGCAAGCAGTGTAGGATGAAAGGAGTAGAACGTGACTACGCGTCGCAGGCCGCGACGAGGTACGCGCCCGTGCTCGACGCGATGCCTGTGGAGCTGATATGCAGACGGTATGCGTTCGCGACTGTGGATTTCCAGAGTATAAGACGATTGCACTCCACAGCCTACATTGTGTACCTTCAAAACTGAGCCGCAACTCCTTAAACCAGCTCCAGCTTCCCGTACCACCACATTGTATTCTCAACACCACTGATCGAGCGTGAGCAAATTGCTGAGGGTCCGGTCTTGAAACTGCTGACCCTGTTTAGTTTCCCGATAGAACCTCGTGCATCCAACCCAGCAATGTCTCCTCATTCGTATCTCGAAACCCCTGGACAGGTTATGGGAAGCTTCTTCAGAATTATCAAGGCAAATTGGGGCCTAGAGGACATCATAGATGCCTTGTCCGATACCCTCAATCCATATCGTACGCATTATGCCATGGCTTGGGGTGTCGACCTGGTCATGGTCCTTGCGAGCCTGTCCAACCTCACGCAGGGCAGACATGCCCAGGTTATTGACGACTTCCGAAGGCGCATCAAACTTCGAACCTCGTCCAACTTCCTGTCTCGTGATCCGTGGGTGAATGTTGGAGACGTACATCACCTCATCAATCGATACCAGCCGCCACCGCCAGGTGTAGGACCGATGGTATTCCAGGGCCATCCAGCACCGCCAGTAAACAACCTGGAAGCAGCCATTCACCAGCCAGCTTCACCTGCAGGAGCTCATAAAGTGCCAGACAAGGACTTTGTTCCAAACCAAGTTCTTCCTCCACAACGCTTAGCACAACTAGGCCAAGAAGCTCGACCCAAAGCAAGCTCTGCACAACCCCCCAAAAGTACCATGGCTCGTACAAGAGCAAACCCTGGTACTGTCAACGTCTCTGGTCCCGCTTCGGCCACTGGTCGACGATCCGCTCGACTTTCAGATAGGGCCGAGCCTCAACCTCAGCTCGCGCGTCCAGGCGCGAGGAAACGCAGTCGTCCATCCGAAGATGATGCATCAGAAGATGTTGCACCAGAGGACGTGCATCAACAGAAGCGAGCGCGAAATGTTGCGCGAGATGGAAGGGTCCGACGAGTCCGCTTCATGTTGGATGATGAAGATGATGAGCGTCCTGTAAACGATCAGGCCCCTGCCAATGATGATGGTCCACGGCAGCCAGTCCAGGACGAGATCAACCAACAGGCCGACCAGGCCAACCAACACGCCAACATGCCAGTGGCCGCTGAAGCCCGCCCAGCGCAAAATCCAGACAACCAAGTCATTCCGCCTAGCGCTCGACGAAACGTGATTATGCCGAAGAGACGATTTAACGACGGTATAGGACTCACGATGTTCGAGAACCATTACCCAATACCTCAGGACGCAACTCCACAGCAGCGTATTGAACTCATCCGCTTCTTGAAGACGCGCAACTCTGATGGTCGAGCAGCTGCCCTAAATGGGAGGGCCGACGCTATGGATCTCCAGACTGACTCTAGGGATGCTGAATACGACTATCGCATTCACTTGGAGCAAGTCAAGATTGATCAGGAAGCTGCGCGGCGGCGGGGAGAGCAGGACCAGGACTGAGCGAGAGGGAAGGAGAATGGTGCCGCAAACGCAGCGCAGCGATGGAAGATGTGTTGAAGAAATGAAAAGTACGTACGTGTAGGGAACATGTTATCGGAAAAGCGGTGGTTGTAGTGTTTTGTAGTAAAGGGAAGGAAGTGAGGGAGTATAGGAGGTTAGTTCCTCCCGTAACCTGGGACTATTGGCAGCAACTCTTGTTTTGCAGTCGGAAGAATGAGTCCATGCAGTTCCATCCAGATGCATAGAAGTGATGTGGTCTGATCTGAAAAGGATAAGGTTACCACGAGGTACTGTTGAGAGTCCACGTTTAATATAGTCAAGATGGAGCAGGAAGCCTACTGGTGCCTTCCATTGTACGCGCGTGACCTCGTTGTTCACACTTCCTGCATCTTAATAAGAGGAGAAAGAGGGCCAGCAGAAAAAAAAAACACATCGCTCCAGGCACAGCGACGCATCGATATCTAGAAGACATTGTTGAATTCAGGGACTCGACTTGTCTTCCGTGATTACAATACATACAATATACTCTAACAAGACGAGTGTGCTCCATGTCACCATCATCCATGGCACTCGTAGTCGCCAAGCCACGATGGTATGCTGGAAAGAGCGAAAGACTCCGCGCCGTCCACCTTTTCCAAGCCTGCAATCAGAAACAAACAGCACCCGCGCCCGCTATGACCAAAGACGAAGAAAAGCTACCCAGTGCGCAGAGGGCTCTATGCACGCCTCAAGATGCGAGGCACAGGTGACGCCCCTGCACACTGCGTTAGCAAGCTCGAAGAAGGGGTATCAGAGGAGGTGAGGGTAGAAGGCGTGTGCCACCAGGAAGCTTATGACTCGCCTCCCGTTGACGCTGGTGCACCTTCCGCTCCACCTCTGAATGATCCCCTTCCGCCCCGGCCTCCTCGTCCACCGCGCTCGCCGCCTCGCGCGCCACGGGGAGCACCGCCACGACCTCCACGGCCGCCGCGACCACCCTCGCTGTCTGAAGCGCCTCCACTGCGGTATCCGCCGCTACCCTGGACACCGCCGCGGTTGCTTGCCTGCCAGCTTCCAGCACCATAGCGGGGACCGGCGTTAGCTGGGCCACGCTCGTTGTAGATCTTGACGGACGGCTTGTCTGGGCCGGCGCGTGCATTCCTCACATCGTCTGCAACACGGCGGAGTGCGGCCTGCATGTCGGGTGTGGTAGCGAAATGGGCGACGAAGAAGTGCTTAATCTTCTCAATCTTCTCGACCTTGGCGCGATCCTCTTCAGCGAGCAGATTCTTGGCCTCCTCCTCATCCTTGACACCTGAGATGAACAGTCCCTTGCTATCCTTGCGCTCAACGTGCTCACGAGGAGCGGGTGAGGCCGGACCCTTTTCGGGTGCTGAAGTGCCGTTCGGCTTCACTTCGCTAGGGATCGCCTTCTCGGCGGCGGCATTTGCTGGTGCGTTGTTGCTTGGCTGTGGGGTAGCGGCCTTTGTGGGCTCCTTGGGAACAGCAGCGGGTGCGGGAGAAGGTCCAGTGCGTGCGGGCTGGTTTGGCTTGATTTGCTGCTGGGGCACTGGAGGAGTCGCGACAGCTGGGCGGGGCTGCTGAGGAGCACCGCCTGGAGGACCACCGGGGCGGCCTTGCGCAGGCGATGGAGCAGCGGGGGAAGGACCAGTAGCCGGAGGTGCGGTGCTAGTTGTAGCCTGAGCGGGTTGAGCGGCCTGGCCGGGAACAGCCTTGCCACCGCGGTGAGCAAAGTTGAAACCCTGGGCCCTCATCTCTGTACCGATTCTGCCGTTGTCGATGTCGAGAACGAGCCAGCCATAAGCAGCATCTGCCAAGTTGAAATTCCACATGTTCTTGAAAGCGCTCTCGTCGATGACGCCGCTCTGGGGGCCAGGAGCAGGACCGCCGAAGGGATTGCCGCCATTGGCTACTGAGGGCATCTTGTTGACGATATCGAGGGCCAGGGTCAGGAGACGCTGCTGTGACTCGCTATCGGCAACAGCGGGCTCGACCTCAGTCTTGACGGTGTCCCAAACATCATTGAACGACGCCTTTGACGCTGCAAGCTTGCCGCGGTAGTGGTCGAGTGTTGGGTTGACGCTGAACTCGTTGTAGGAGCTGCCATAGCGGAAATGGAGGCCAGCGGAGACGGAGAAGTCGGCCTTCAGCGTGACGGATAGCTGGTTAAGCAGACCCTCACGTGCGGGCGATGCGTGGGTGACGAAGATGCGGGTTTCGGTCGGGTCGTATACGCGGTTCGCGGTGTCGACGAGCTCGCCCATCTGCAGCAGAGTCGTCCACATGGTGCCCTGGCCACCCGCAATCGTTGTCCGACCCTCACCGTTGTCAAACAGCTTGTGCATGACCACAGCACCACCAAGACCCAGCAGACGCAGCTTCACACCGCCGACATCGAGTAGCCGCGAGTGTGCCTCGTCTATGATGTGCAGGTTGTCGACCTTGTACTCGCCAGACCGCAGCTTCTCCAGGACTTGGACATCTTCACATGCGCCCCAAACGGTGTACACGGGCACGTTTAGTGTGTAGGTCTTGTTGAGGAACAGCGGCAGTTCTGAGAGGGGCAGGTGCTCCCGTGCGAAGCGCTCCTTGATCGGCGGCTGAGGTGGGGCTTGGGCGATGGAACGCTTGACGCTGTCCGACAGCAGCGGCGAGTATTGCGCCACATGCTTGAGGGTCCTGCGCTGGTCAATTTCTCTCACGTGCTCTGGTACTTGTGTGTCACTCACTTCTCGGCGATGCGATCTAATGAACGGTCATCGTAGAAGCCAAAGTCGCCGGTGTGGATGATGTAGTTTGCGCGAGCGTCTGCGGCGAGCTGGTTGAGGGACTGGAGGTTGCCTGGCTGCTGTCAGTACGATGGAACCCGCCCGTGTATGTATCTCTCACCTCGGACGTCGGCGATGCACAGCACTCTGACGCTGCCCTGCTGGAGCACGCGGCCCTGGTTTGGCAGCAGTGGGACAGCACCGGGCGCGGGACCTGAAGGAGCGCCGGGCGCGCCGCCGTTGGGAAGATAGTTGCCGGGGTAGGGACGCGGCTGGTTGGGAGCTTGCTGGGCGCAGTCAGTATGGGGCCTGATGTGGGTGAGGCCGTCGAGCCAGGCGTGCGACGCTGCACTTACTGAAGCCATGGAGTCGGAGGCGGAGAAGTGTCGAGCGATGCCAGGTAGAGCGGTCTGAGACGCGGAGTATCGGCAAGGGCGCGGTGAGGGGTATCTATGGGTTTGGCGTGGGTAGAGAGAATATGGAGCCTCCTCGTTTAGGTGATGGCGATGGTGGTTTGTGCTGTGCGTTTGCTTGTCGCTCCTTCCTGTGTTTTTGAGCTGCGCGCACGGACGAATATGGCAGTAGCGCGTTCTAGCCTATCAGCCGCGAAGTACTTATAGCCTTCACCTCCGAACACTCCTCCAGCTTCATTGCCATCAGACGGACAATTTCGCTGGCTATCGTTCATCATTATGGCGCGCTTTGTGTATTCAATGCCTTGCCGCTTCTGCACTCTTCTTCCTGGCACATGAACCATGTCTCCTCGTCGACACTACACGCGTCAACTTCCTCTTCCATAGCTCTGACACCTACGACTCCACAACTAAAGAGACGGACGAGATGCATTATCCAAGAGCAATGCGGATCAGTCAAACTCGGCCTCGAGACAGGTGAACACGGTTGCTCGCGTGGGCATGAAGGTCTTTTCCTGCCACGGCACGTTACCTGGCAAGCATAGCTCAAAGTCCACCTCACGCTTAGTCTCAGGAGGAAGCAGTGGGGATTGACAGACTGCACCATCTGGAAAACGCTTGCTGCTTCGAAATGGGCATACTGGCACGTTTGTGCTTGCTATCGTCTTGCCACGTCCACTGCGGCAGAGGCTAGGCGGCCAACCTAGGCTTGCCTGTCTCAGTACAGGGCTTTTATCAGCCCTCCTAAGCCTTTCAGCGGTAGACTACAGCCGGTCCTCGTCTTGCTGATGGAGAAGTCGGGTTGAAGTCTTCGTCGGACTTGCCCGGACATGATTGGCTGCTGGAGTCGCGCTGCCCTTTTTAGGCCTAGCCTCTTTTGGACCCTTCGAGTTTCCCCACCTCGCTCAAAAAAAAAGTTGGCCGCTCTTCTCTCGACTGCCAAATTCTTCGATCTTGTCGCTGTTCTGCGACTGATCATTGTGTGGCTTGCTTCTACACACAAATACCCGTACAAGCACAGTCATGGACGAGCAGCAATTTGTACAGTTGCTCGAGGGCCTGTTGCAGCGTAAGCCACCTGCCGCCGCCTCGCGTTCCACAGCTAACTATCCTCAGCCGACACCGAGCGTGTCAAGTCTGCCACGTCCACACTGAACAAGAACTACTACAGTTCTCCGGCGTCCCTGAACGCCCTCCTCCAGATTCTCTGCGGTCATCCCAAGCCAGAGCTGCGTCAGTTGGCTGCTGTCGAGGCCAGGAAGCTCGTCACAAAGCACTGGGCCAGCCTGCCCGCCGACCAAAAAGCATCTCTCCGCAACCAACTCTTCCAGTTCACTCTGAATGAAGACCACACTTTGACTCGGCACTCCGCCGCACGCGTCATTGCCGCTATCGCATCACAGGACTTCGAGGATGGAGAGTGGGCAGACCTGCCAGGCTACCTTCATCAGGCTGCCACCAGCCAGGTTGCACGACAGAGGGAGGTTGGTACATACATCATCTGGACGACGCTTGAGTCTACCGGCGATGCCTTCCCCGGCAAATCTGCCGACCTCTACAAGCTGTTCAGCACTACCATCCAAGACCCAGAAAGCGTTGACGTCAGGATTAACACCCTGCTCGGCTTGAGCCGCTTGGCGATGCTCTTGGAGCCCGATGAGGACCCCAAGGCGCTCGCTCTGTTCCAGGAAGCCATTCCGGGTATGGTCGTCGTGCTCAAGTCAACCGTCGATCAAGGCGACGAGGACCGCGCCATGCAGGCATTCGAGGTGTTCCAGACCCTCCTCGGCTGCGAGTCTGCGCTCCTGCAGAAGCACTTTGGCGATCTTGTCAAGTTCATGTTGGAGCTCGCTTCGTCCACAAGTGTCGCAGATGACTACCGGTCACAAGCACTTGCATTCCTCATGCAGTGCGTGCGCTACAGGAAGCTCAAGGTCCAGGCTTTGCGCATCGGCGAAGAGCTTACACTCAAAGCCCTTCACATCGTTACAGAGCTCGGCGATCTGTCGAGCGAGGATGAGGATGTCACACCCGCTCGCTCCGCGCTTGGATTGCTTGACATCCTTGCCTCTAGCCTGCCTCCCAGCCAGGTCGTCATCCCTCTCCTCAAGAACCTCGGAAACTACTTCTCCTCCCAGAACCCAGACTACCGCCAGGCTGGTATCCTAGCCTTGGGCATGTGCGTTGAGGGTGCCCCTGATTTCATCGCCACTCAGCTGCACGAGATTCTCCCCATGGTCCTTCACCTTCTTGAGGACCCCGAGCTCAAGGTCCGTGCTGCGGCGCTGAACGGCGTGGCTCGTTTGGCCGACGATTTGGCTGAAGATGTTGGCAAAGAGCATGCCCGCCTTATTCCAGCCATGATCAAGAACTTCGACCTGGCTGCTAGCAACGTGCAAAATGGAGAGGACGAACGCAACTTGTCCATCATCCGCGGCAGCTGCCACGCCATCGACTCTCTCATCGAGGGCCTTGAGCCAGAGGACGCCGGCAAGTACGTACCAGAGCTCATCCCGCGATTCAGCAAGTTGTTCCACCACGAGGATCTCAAGGTGAAGAGTGCCGCAATCGGTGCCGTTGGCTCCATCGCCTCCGCTGCTGAGCAGGCATTCCTTCCTTTCTTCGAGCAGATCATGGCCGAGCTTTCGCCATACGTCAGGATCAAGGATAGCCAAGACGAGCTTGACCTACGTGGTGTCACCTGCGACTCCATGGGCAAGATCGCTTCTGCTGTTGGCGCTCAGCCCTTCGAGCCTTATGTCCTTCCTCTCATGGAGGCATCAGAGGAAGCTCTCCACCTCGACCACCCCCGCCTGCGCGAGACCAGCTACATCCTATGGAGCACCATGGCGAAGGTCTACGAGGAGCAATTCACCAAGTACCTCCCTGGCGCTGTCAAGGGCCTCCAAGACTGCCTCGAGCAGGACGAGACGGGTCTTGACGTCGAGCTTGGCGAAGAGGCGAAGGAACTCATGGGATCTGAGGTTGTCATCGAAGGTCGCAAGGTTAAGGTGGCAGCTGCCATCGATGACGACGATGACAGCGATCTGAACGAGGCTCTTATGGGTGAAGATGACGATGACGAGTGGGATGATCTCGGCGGTGTTTCTGCCGTTGCCATGGAGAAGGAGATCGCAGCTGAAGTATTCGGCGACATCATCACTCACACACGCGCCGAGTATATGCCATACCTTGAGAACACGGTCACCAAGCTACTCGAGCTCGTCGACCACGAGTACGAGGGTATCCGCAAGGCTGCTCTTGGTACTCTTTGGCGCACATTCGCCTGCCTCTTTGGCATGGCGGAGGGTGGCGGCATGCAAAAGTGGCAACCTGGGCTACCACTCACAGTGGACCCGCCAGCAGAGTTAAAGAAGCTGGGCAGCCTCGTCATGATGGCTACCATGTCTACATGGCAAGACGAGATGGATCGGTACGTGTGCTCCTCTTCTCTTCTCCCACTGCAAAGATGACACAACTTTCGTTAATCCCAGCTCACTCCGATGCCACGTGCACTTGAGGTGAAAGCGAATCTACTTCTGAGCTTTCTTCACTCAATAATCATTCTATGAATATTTTGGAGAAGCAGTCACTGACATGACCCAGGGGAACTGTTACCGACATCAACCGCGACCTTGCGGCGACCCTCAAGCTCTGCGGGCCTGCCGTGTTGATGACTGAGAACGGCACGGTTGTGCCCGAGATCTGCCAGCAATTGCTTGCCGTCATCACCAAACGCCATCCATGCCAGCAGGACCTTGGTGATGAGGCCGACGAGGACATTCTGGAGGAGTCTTCTGAGTATGACTGGCTTGTCATCGAGACTGCCTTGGAGGTTGTCACATGCCTGTCTGTCGCTCTTGGCGGACAGTTTGCCGAGCTCTGGAAGATGTTCGAGAAGCCTATCATGAAGTATGCGAGCAGCCAGGAGTCGACCGAGCGAAGTGCGGCGGTTGGCACCATCGCTGAATGCGTCGGCAACATGGGAGCTGGATGCACACCATACACATCTGCTCTTCTCAAACTCCTCTTGCACCGTCTCTCCGACGAGGATCCCGAGTCCAAGTCCAACGCTGTCTACGGCATGGGTCTGCTCTGCGAGATGACGACCAACGACGCAGAGATCCTCAAGTCGCTGCCCAACATATTTTCCAAGCTTGAGCCTCTCCTCGACGCACAAGATCAGGCACGTCTGCTAGACAACACTGCCGGATGCGTCAGCAGGTTCATCTCGAAGCACCCTGACAAGCTTCCGATCGCCGAGGTCCTGCCGCGTCTTGTGCAGCTCTTGCCTCTGCGTGAGGACTATGAGGAGAACAAGCCGGTTTTTGGCATGATTGTCAAGCTTTGTAAGTCTTTCGCTGTTGACAGATGACACCCCGACTAACGAAATGCAGACCAGAAGAACGACGCCACAGTGCAGCAACTCACACCGCAGCTGATGCCCGTCTTTGAGAAGGTCCTGGGAGAGCCGCAGGATCAGCTGGAGGACGAGACACGGTCGCAGCTCGTGGAGCTTGTTCAGTACCTGCGCAAGTAGGAGGTTTCTTGGTTTACTCGGATTGAAGGATACCCGTCGGAAGACACTCATAGATGAAGAAAGCTAGGGTCGGAGTATATTGATACCCTGGCAACATGATAACAAGAATGAACGTGCCGCATTCCCTTTTACAGCCTGCTCTTATTTTGTTCCATTGAGAATTCGACGGTTAGTCTTGGCCTGAGGCTAGACGCTGTCGAGCAACCCGTGAACCAGGCGCGTGACGGCGATCGGTCCAAGGTCGGACCTGTTCCTGGCTGCCAAGACGGTTATGCGTCAGTGACGTACAGTGCCTATCAGCGCCTGCCTAACACTGCGCTCCATGCTTCACGTCCACACGTCCGCACGACACCACACTCGCCCGGTGCGCGCATCCTTAAACATCGTTATAGGGGCAGCTTAACAACAGCACTATCGCCCAGCAACGCCGCTCGCTGATCGCCCCCAAAGCTACCCAAGCTTAAGAGCTCCGCGCCACCTCGGCTCAGCACCCAGAGCGCGTAAACCATCATCACTCCGCCATAGCAACCATCGCCAACGGTGTCCCGGCATACCCGACACCAGTAGCCGGCTATCACCCCTCGCACACATTCACAGCGCTCTAGCGCACCACCCGACATGGCGCGACGCTGTTCTCGCGGATGGGGCTCCATCACGGCTGGCTTGTTTGCCATCCTCGCCGGAGCCGCCCTGGCTGGCCCAGACCTCACCTCGAAGCACGAAAAGGGACGATGCGCGATAAGAGGGCAATGCGGCAAGCAGGGCTTCTTCGGTTCAGAGCTGCCGTGTCCCGACAATGGCCTGGCGACGACGCCAGACGATGATGTCAGGAAGAAGCTGGTGGACATCTGCGGCGACAAGTGGTCAGACTCGGACGTGTGCTGCGAGGAGACCCAGCTCGACGCGCTCAAGACGAACCTCGACCGCGCCTCGCCCATCATCAACTCGTGTCCTGCCTGCAAGGAGAACTTCTACAACCTCTTCTGCACCTTCACGTGCTCGCCCGACCAGTCGCTCTTCATAAACGTCACGGGCACCGAGCCCAAGGGAGACAAGTTCCTCGTCACCGAGCTGGACAGCCTCATCTCCAATGAGTATGGGTCCACCTTCTACGACAGCTGCAAGGACGTCAAGTTCGGCGCCACCAACAGCAAGGCCATGGACTTCATCGGCGGCGGCGCGAAGAACTTTACTCAGTTCCTCAAGTTCCTCGGAGACAAAAAGTTCCTAGGCTCGCCGTTCCAGATTAACTACCCGCGCCCTGACCCCGAAGAGTTTCCAGACATGGATCCCATGAACAAGCACGCGCACCCGTGCAACACCACCGACGAGCTGTACCGATGCGCATGTCTGGATTGCGGTGGCTCGTGCAATGAGCTACCCGAGGTCAAAGATGTGCAGGAGTGCCGTGTCGGCCTGCTACCATGCCTCTCCTTTTCGGTCATCATCATTTACTCCTTCTTCCTCGGCTTGCTCTGCGCTTACGTCGCTTATCATGCCGCGCGCCAGAACCATTTGCGACATAAGAATGAGCGGATGCGCCTCTTGCAAGACTTGGAGCCAAGCGATGACGAGGACGAGGGTGATATTGTCCACAACGTCGGCATGCTCGACCGGCCCACGAAGCATTACTTCATCAATACGTGGTGCGATCGCATGTTCAGCCGCCTCGGATACATCTGCGCCAGCTTCCCGTCCATTACCATCTTCACTAGTGTGCTCGTCGTGATCCTCATGAGCTTGGGCTGGATGCGATTCCAAGTAGAAACTGACCCCGTGCGTCTTTGGGTCGCTCCAGACTCTGCTGCCGCGCAAGAAAAGGCCTTCTTTGATGACAATTTTGGTCCCTTCTTCCGCGCCGAGCAGGTCTTCCTTGTTAACGATACTGCGGAAGGCACAGGGCCAGTCCTCAGCTATGAAACACTCGACTGGTGGTTTGGTGTCGAGAACCAGATCCAGCGTTTGAAATCGTTCGAAAGTGGTGTCACTCTCGACCAAGTCTGCTTCAAGCCCGTCGAAGACGCTTGCGTAGTCCAGTCCATCACCGGATACTTCCAAGGCGACTTCGCCAACGTCTCGCCACGCAGCTGGCAAGACGATTTGACCGCATGTGTCGATGATCCCACTTCGTGCTTGCCGACTTTCCAACAACCACTCGACTCTCATCTACTGTTCGGAGGCGTCGAGAAGTCCGTCTTGGACGCGAAAGCGCTGGTCGTTACCTGGGTTGTCAAGAACCATCCGGAGGGTACCCGTGAAGAGAAGCTTGCGATGGACTTTGAAAATGAGTTGAAGAACTACCTCAAGTTGGTCGCGGAAGATGCTAAATCGCGAGGACTGCGCCTTAGCTTCAACACCGAGGTCAGCTTGCAGCAAGAATTGAACAAGAACACAAACACTGATGCGAAGATCGTGGTGGTGAGCTACATTGTCATGTTCCTCTACGCTTCGCTGGCCCTCGGATCAACGACACTGACCGTGCGATCTATCCTGCGCAATCCTGCCAATGCGCTTGTACAGTCCAAGTTCATGCTCGGCATCGTTGGCATCATCATCGTACTCATGTCGGTGTCGGCGTCCGTTGGTCTCTTTTCGGCTGCTGGCGTCAAGGTCACTCTCATCATCGCCGAAGTCATCCCCTTCCTCGTCTTGGCTGTCGGCGTTGACAACATCTTCCTGATTGTGCACGAGTTTGAGCGAGTCAATCTCAGCCATCCAGAGGGCGACATCCCGGAGCGAGTGGCACGAGCCTTGGGACGAATGGGCCCATCAATCCTGCTGTCAGCGCTCACCGAGACTACTGCGTTCGCCCTAGGATGCGCAGTAGGCATGCCAGCTGTTCGCAACTTTGCTGCGTATGCTGCGGGAGCTGTCTTCATCAACGCCATATTGCAGGTCACCATGTTCATCGCCGTCCTAGCGCTGAACCAACAGCGGGTCGAGAGCAATCGCGCAGATTGCTTCCCTTTTGTGCGCGTCCGCAAGGCCGATCCCGGCTACATCGGCAATGGCGAAGAAGGCGCTCTACAAAAGTTTATTAGGAAGACCTACGCACCTGCGCTTCTCGGCAAGAAGGCCAAGGTCGGCATCATTGCCGTCTTCTTTGCCATTTTCACGCTTGGTGTCGCCTTGTTCCCGCAAGTTGAGCTTGGACTCGACCAGCGCATCGCTCTCCCTAGTGACTCATATCTGATCCCATACTTTAACGATCTGTACGACTATCTGGACGTGGGACCACCAGTGTACTTTGTCACCAAGGAACTCAACGTAACCGAAAGAGCACCCCAGAAAGAGCTGTGTGGCCGTTTCGCAGCGTGCGATGAGTTCAGTCTCGCCAACATCGTCGAAGCTGAACGCAAGCGACCAGAAGTCTCGTTCTTGTCTGCCTCTGCCGCCAACTGGCTTGACGACTTCTTCCTCTGGCTCAACCCGCAGAATGAAAATTGCTGCGTAGATTCAAACGGCAAGACGTGTTTCAAGGATCGACAGCCTGCGTGGAACATCACACTTTCTGGCATGCCCAAGGGTGAAGAGTTCATCCACTATCTCGAACGCTGGGTCAAAGCTCCAACGACAGAAGAATGTCCACTGGGTGGCAGGGCTGCGTACTCAGATGCTCTTGTCATCGACTCAGAGCGTCTCACCATCCCTGCGTCGCATTTCCGCACGTCGCACACTCCCCTTCGATCTCAGCAAGACTTTATTGCCGCATACACTGCAGCGCGCCGCATCGCTCGTGAGATCTCAGAGGACGTTGAGACCGAAGTGTTTCCCTACTCCAAGTTCTACATCTTCTTCGACCAGTATGTGTCAATTGTTCGATTGGCAGGCGCTCTTATTGGCTCGGCTCTCGCTGCTGTCCTGGTCATCACCACTATCCTGCTCGGTTCCCTCGCTACCGCCCTTGTTGTGACGCTTGTTGTTGGTATGACGGTCTCTGCTATCATTGGATCCATGGCTGTCATGGGTGTCTCACTCAATGCGGTCTCACTTGTCAACCTCATCATCTGCGTTGGCATCAGCGTCGAGTTCACCGCACATATTGCACGAGCGTTCACCTTCCCCAGCCGCGCCACCATGGAGAGAGCGCCTAGGCATCGCTTTAGAGGACGTGATGCGCGAGCATGGACCGCCATGGTCAATGTCGCTAGCAGTGTCATCAGCGGCATCACAATCACGAAGGTCCTTGGTGTGGCTACTTTGGCCTTCACCAGGAGTAAGGTAAGCATCGCTCTGTCCAGTTCATGCATGTCTTTGCTAGGCACAACATGCTCTACTCTCGAATGATAATCGCTAACACGTCCGTAGATTTTCGAGATCTACTACTTCCGTGTGTGGGTTGCGCTTGTCTTATGGGCGTCAACTCACGCTCTTATCTTACTGCCAGTGCTCTTATCTCTCATCGGTGGTAGAGGCTATGTAGACCCCGAGAGCGAAGGCGGACTCGAGCAGGACCTCAGGAGCCGACAGTACCCTGCGCTCCTTGGCGACGACGACGACGAGTATGATAGCGACGACTAGGAAACTCGTTCTGTCCGTAGCGTTCGGCGCGCCGTACGGAGCAAAGCTTGGCGCATACATCGTTTTTGCACCATTTGGTGGATTAAATTCTGGGTGGCCGTCAATGACTGGCTGGATCGTATCGATGGAACGAGGCCGACTCGGGTACCACTCAATGGGATCGTTCCGTTTGTTCCAAATTTTGAAGAGATACTCCGGGGCAGGGATCTCGAGGCCGAGACGCCGCAGCCTAACTTTCAAAGCGTGCAGCATGCTGGAATCCGGTCGGAGGAAATTTTAGACGCAATTCACGAGGAGAATGTGCTTGAAGCGATCAGAAGTCCGGGAGAGCATGTTCATGGGCATCACTTGTATTCTGGTGTTGAGGCTTAGAGTCCTGCATCGAGCGTTAGCATCGCATGGCGGTAAAGTGCAAATACATCACACATGTACTGACTCTGCATAGTCACTGCTACATTGTGTTACTCTTACACTACTTTTGCAGAGAGCCGTTGAACGCGTTGCCTGCGCACTGTGCACAATGGTTATAGACTTACCAACAATTGTAAAACCCCTTCACGAGCCAGACACAGATACAAATTCTATTAAAAGAACTCGATATGCGAAGCGGCACCTTCCTCCTTTCCGCAATATACTGGGTTCGTGCGGCAGGGTTGAGGTGGGCGCCGAGAACAATTCAGCTAATTATCCTCAGCCTAGTCCGATCCGGTCCTAGTACATCGGACCTTGCATCTACATATATTACTATGAGTCCAGGCACAGTCTACGTATGGGTAAGGCAAGCCATGTCTAGTCTTCATCCAGCATGGTCTAGGAACATAAGTTCTTGTGGCGTTTGGTGTCATCCGTGCACCTACTTTCCACACAACCTGCACCAACGCATTAGCATAGAGCCAAGAAAAAGGCTAGGAGAGGTATCATTTTTAGATACGTCCGGACAAGCGAAAAGCACAAATCTGCCTCGTATCTCACTCCGGTCCAACATTGTCCAATCATTTTGAGCCGTTATTCGGATATCGATGAGAGATAGCTCTAACATCCGGGTACCTGGGAGATCTATTCGCATACGCGGACTATCTCCCGTTCCTGGCTCAATACTGCTACATCTAGCTTGGTACAACAAGGCAAATGACTATAATATGTAGCAATTTAGCACAACAGATGCCATCAGCAGCACGATGATTCGCCTCCTGGTCGTCCTTCTCCTGGCCTGCCAGGCCACGGCCAAGGCAGTCTTTGCGCACTTCATGCTCGAGAACACCAAATTCTTCACCGTCGACACATGGAAAACCGAGATCCAGAAGGCGCAAGAATCCAAAATCGACGCGTTTGCACTCAACTTCAACTACAACGCCGAAGGCAACAATGCACGCTTGTCCCTGGCGTTCCAGGCCGCTAATGCTTTGGGCTTCAAACTCTTCTTCTCGTTCGATTATGCGGGCCTGGGGCTTTGGCCCAAGGAGTCGGTCATTGCGCTGCTGCTAGAGTATGGCCCGAATGGTGCGTACTTCAAGAGGCCAGATGGGAAGCCGTTGGCGTCGACGTTTGAGGGGTGGGAGAGGGCGGAGGATTGGCTGGAGATCAAGTTGAAGACGAATGCATTCTTTATTCCGGATTGGTCATCGCGAGGGGCGAAGGTGGCTATGACACTGCGTGAGTATTGTGTTTCTTTTCACCCCTCTTCAGAAAGTTGAGCGGATCACAACTAACATGCAACAGCCGGACCCGATGGGCTCTTCAGCTGGGCCGCGTGGCCTGAAGCGCCCAACAACATGTCCATCGAAGTCGACTCCTCTTATACCTACTTTCTCAAGGGTAAGCCATATATGATGCCTGTCTCGCCTTGGTTCTACACCAACCTCCCAGGCTATTGCAAGAATTGGCTCTGGCCGAGTGATTCGCTCTGGTGGGAAAGATGGCAGCAAATCTGGTGGAAGCAGCCTGAATACGTTCAGATCATCAGCTGGAATGATTATGGCGAATCCCATTACATTGGCGGCCTGTATACCAACGAGCTGCACGCCTTCAAACCCGAGACGGGCCGTCCTCCTTTCGACTACGTCACGGGCATGGCGCACGATGGATGGCGCGAATTGTTGCCCTTTGCGATTGAAACGTACAAGAACAACATTTCGACCGTTACGGAGGAAAGATTGGTAGCTTGGTGGCGACCAAACCCAAACACTCAATGCCCGAATGCGGGCACTACAGCCAACACTAATTCGCAGCTCCAACAGCCACTCAACCCCGTCGTTTTCCAACCAAATGCCATATACTGGTCTATGGTGGCAAAATCGAACCCAGATATCCGCATTACCGTCGGCGGCGTTTCCGTGCCCTCCGTCGTTATCGGCGAGCCTGTTGGTGGAGTCGGCATCTGGCATGGACGTGCTATGTACACCTCCGCAACAGGGAACGTGATTGTGACGGCCTATCGCAACAATGTCATCATTCCCGGCTTGTTGATGCAAGGCGACAAGCCAATCTCGAGCTCATGCTCATCCGTGAATTGGAACGCGGTTGTCAAGTCCCAGCGAGCACCCGCTGGAGCTGCCGTGACCCCGCCGTATCGTCTTGAACAGCAGTACTGCATCGCGGGCAAAGGCGAGGGAAATCTAGACGGGATATGCCAGGCTTCCTGTGCCAAGGGCTACTGTCCTCCAGAAGTTTGCACATGCACCAAGAAATCGGGTGTCCCGGTAACAGTCAAATGGACCGTTCCTACCGTCTACGGTTGCCCGCAGCCGCAGTATACCGCTAGTTATCTCGGGCTCTGCTCGTTCCTGTGTGGGACAGGTAGCTGTCTGCAACAATACTGTATCCCGTCATCGACCGAGAAAAAGTGTTCAGTGTCCGCTGATCCACCGCCACCTACTCCCCCGGCACCGCCGGCATCGACATGCACTCCAGTCGGCACTTCGTGCAACCAGGGTACTGGAGAAGGCAACCTTCAGGGCCTTTGTGTCTTCTCGTGTGAACGAGGCTTCTGTCCTGAAAAGGCATGCAAATGCACGCAGCGCGGCAAGTCTCTGGATGCCCCTGTTTTGTCAAAAGTGGTTGGCTGTCCGATCGATTCCATGCCCACAGGCTCCTGGAAGGAGTACATCGACCTCTGCCAATTCACCTGTGAGCGAAATTACTGCCCGCCCGGTGCGTGCAAGAGCTGGCGAAACGGAACCACGGACGGTAGTATTTCGACAATCAATTGCAAGCCAGCCAATGTTCCTGGCCCGGCTTTCAATACGAGATCATTCCAGGAGATGGATGCGCGTGTCAAGGCGTACGGTTTCGAGGACCACGTGCTTGCGGCCGTGGTCCACACGCCCATGTGGGTGTTTGCACGTGCCGAGGATGGAAGAGTAAGTTCTGAGGGAGAATCCAAGATTGGGACCACGCTGACCGACATGATAGCGTCCATGCTACCCCGAGAGTGCTATTATCCTCGACGGATATCCAGCGTGTCTCAACACACTGACGTGCAAGCCGAACCCAGGAACTAGCGTACCAATTGACACCAATCCGTCCAACGATTGCAGAATCCCCCTCGAGGAGAACAACACGCCACCATACTCCATCTCAAACCCGTTCCCGATTTATGTCGGAGCAAAATTCTGCGACGGAAAATGGCGCCTGAACTTCAACTTATATTGTAAGTATTTCCCATCCACCAAACAACCGTTCCAGACCTGACTCAATAGATGTACACGACGGCGTGCTATCAGTCCAAGGCCACAGACACGACTGGGATTCCGGCATGACGCTCGTATTCTCCGAGGTAGAGTCAACAGGGTGGTTCCGCGTCGAAGGCGGCTTCATCGCCAAACACTCACAAAACAACTACTTCTCCTGGGACCAACTGCACACGGTCAACAGCTACGATGACCGCGCCGAACAGCGCTCCGGCCTCAACCGCCTGCACCCCAAAGTCTACGTCGGCTTTATCTCACACGCCGGCCACCCGACGCCCAACTACGATGTCTGGAACCAGGACAATGCCAACGTCGGCGTGGACCGATGGAATCAGGAATATCGCAATGGCGACTACGTGTACATGCCGCAGGCGTCTGATCACTGGAATATCCATTCCTGGACGGAGATTAGCCGCGATTGGAAGTATGAGGATAAAACGCCGCCGTGGAAGGTCATGGATGATATGTGCAAGCTGACTGAGGAGACGATTGGGTGTGGTGCGAATGGATGCTTTTCGAGAACGAAGAAGGAGTGGGAGGAGTGTGATCCGACTTCTAATCCCAATTGTTAGGTGGAATGGGGTTGAGTGTTGATAGAGGCTAGTTTCGCGCTTCGTAAAGAATAAGCATGTATGGCGTTTAGTAGCGTGGCGCTTGTCAGTGCTGTTGCAAGTGCCAGCATGTATTGCTCCTCGATCTTATGCGCAGCCCTGATCCTTCACGGTAGCATATATATTGAGACACCGAGTCCAAAACACACTGGCTTTCAGTTCGGGATCCAACTTCCAGTCTACTGTACTGCTATACCCTTGCCTATATAGTAAATGCTGGTATATTAATATTTTGTGCATTATTTGTAAACTTTCTTCTTCCCCATCCTTACACTCCCATCTCTACCCTTTCCAACACTCGACTCCCATCCCATTCTCAGTCCTACTCCACAAAGAATAGCAAGGGTGCGCAAACGGACTAAATACAACAACTGCACCCTTAGCTGCTCGATTCTGCATCTCAGACTCCATGAACGCACTTAAAAGCGACAAATCTGCATTGTCGGCTGGAAGCGGAGCGTGTGCGAGGTCGTGGGGAGAGGTGGCAGTCGAGAGGATTTCACGATAGTAGTCCTGGAGCTCGCTTAAGGTGCCACATGGGAAGGATGGGACAGGTGGGAGAGCGCTTGTGAATGTGTGCGTAGCTTCGAGGGGCTGGTGGGTAGGATATGATGTAGCATTGTGCGGAGGGTTGTGCGATGGGGTCTGGATGTGCAGAGAACTCCGCATCAACCCAGCTAACTCTGCATCGTTAAGATGGTTTAGATGGGCATCCATCATTTGTCTTATGTTCTGATCAGCATTCTCTTTCTGGCTTTGAAAGCGAGCGACTTCAGTGCTGTGGAAGGTTTGGTCAGGAGAGCCGGAGATATGGTAGTCTTGCACACCGGCTAGAATGAGGATTTGTTCGTCGAGCGATGTCCTCGGCGGGAAGGAGGTCGATGGCTCGAGAGCACAGTGATGCAAGGTTATAGAAGCGAGGTGCGTGGCGAGTTGATCGACATCCTTAGAATCCGAGCAGAAGATGTGACCCGGTGTTGTTTCGTTGGTAGAAGACATTATGGAGCTGTTGTATACAAGACGTGATTGAGGGGTGATCGATCAAGTCCTGTGTACTTGTTATGTCGAAGAAGGATGGGGAAGGTTATGGGTATGATGTAACACGTTAAATATAGCCAAAATTAGTGCGCGGACAGATCAAAGGCGTGCCATTGTGTATTCACGGTGGTAGAGAGGGTACAATTTCAGGGAGTAGTTGACGCGATCGATGTGCTAAATCACTAGCTGTGTCCTGATGTGCGATTCTGCAGGCCACAAAATTGAGATGATCGAAGGACTAGACCGAATCATTGCTCGAGAGCATTCTAAAACCTGGTCTCCTACCAGCACGCACACACACCGACTTATCTCGCCTTGCACAATGTACCGTCCTTCTGCTCAATCAATGCTTCACTTCCGACACATCTGCGGCACCACAACACATTCTTGGGGTCATACTTCCTCTTGATCCCCAGCAACTTCTGATAATTCTTCCCAAAGAACGACTGCTGCCAATCTGGCTCGTAGGAGTCAGCTTCGTTGAAGTAAGCACCAGTGTTCGGCGACAGCTTGCGAAGAGCAGCAATCTTATTGTTTGTGATGTCTTGGTACACAGCGTCGATGAGCGACTGCGGAACGCCATCAGGCCACATTGACACGACAATGAGACTGGTCAGTGTGTTGCGCCATGCGGGGTTCATGGAGATGACATTGGGATAATATGACGGCGTGTTGGGTGAGGCGATCAAGTGGCCCAGAAGGAGGGGGTTGGTGACAGGGGCCTAGATCAGTTAGCTAGAGAGCAGCCAAAGCGGTTTACAAAGCATACATTTGGCTTAGACGCATCTGCAGTTGGCCCAATTTCTGCCAAAACCTTCGCAGTCAGGTTTGCATTCGCTAGGCTGTCGGTACTCAGCAGCCTAGACCCATACGCTGACCCACCCTGGGCAACAAGTTCGTTGGTGGTGTATTTGAAATCATCATAGTATGTATCGAAATGGGTGATGTTCTGCTCATACGCGAAGAGATGAGGACGCGATTTTAGGTACGCCTCAACAGGTGCCATGAGTTTCTCGACGGTGCCAACAGGCTTGTCATACAAGTGGAAATACCATAGAAATCCGAGCGACGGCGCGATTGGTGGGCCGGCGATGAAGTAATAGCCCTGCATCCCGCCTTCCTTGAGCCGCTTCATCTCGACATGTATAAAGCCGAGGAAAGCGTAGTAATCGGCCGAGGCATTTGCACTAATGGAAACCATCTGGAAGGTATGTGCAGTCGTCTTGGGTGTTGGAAAGGCTCGGACAACTACCTCAGTGACGACACCGTAAGTGCCACCCCCACCGCCACGAATGGCGAAGAAGATTTCCGTATTCTGGCATGGGTTGGCCGTGAGCATCCTTCCGTCAGGCGTGACGATGGTAGCCTCGAGAAGATTGTCGGCGCCCATGCCGTATGTCGTTGAGAGCGGACCGTGGCCTCCGCCAGTCATCCATCCGACTATGCCGACGTCTGGGTTGGAGCCAGTGACAATGATTGCATTGTGCTTTGCCATTTCGGCCTGAATTTCGATACCAGTGTGGCCTGCTGCAACCCGCGCTGCTTGCAGGGGCTTATCGACTGGACACGATGTCGGTTTGAACTTCTCAATATACTCGATACCACGGAAATGATGTGTCCAGATGCTCAAACTCCCGTATCCGATACTGCGGCCAGGATAAGAATGTCCAGTACTCTTGACAATGACTCGGACATTGCGCTCTCCTGCCCACTTCAACGCTGCACCAATCTGCTTCGGGGCCGTCGCTTTGACCACAAACGCCGGGTACGCGCCCAGGGAGCATCCTCTGGTGCCAGCCGCTGGATCGCCTGTAATGCTCGTTCCATTTGGCCAGATCGGGTTGCATGAGTTGTTAGTCCAGATTGGATAGTCGACGCTCACGGGATCCGTGGCATGCCAAGTTGAGTTGAACCATTGTGAGGCCACGAACGCGCAAGCTTCCGCATTGTAGTTGGGTTGGTCAGGATAGCATACCGATCCTGGTGGTATACCACGAATCAGAGCACCACCAAGGGTCTTATTGAGCGACGACCATTCTGAATCAGATGGCCAGCACTTGCTCCTTGGGTCCTGGTGAGATCAGCATGGCATTGGCAGAAGTGAGCATGGATGCATACACATTTGCAGTCTTGCGCAGTTGCCGAGGAGAGGAAGTATGATGTGGAAAGATACGAATAGAGAATGGATTCGAACTTCATCTTGCTGTACTCCCAGAGGTAAGCTGATGCTGTCTTGGGTGATTTCTGAGCCTTTTGTATGTTTGTGACTCGCTCGCAAGTGCTGCCCGTTCGTTCTGCCGTGCTGTGGTAGAACACGAAGGACCTCCAGCCACCATGTTGGCTACCGTTTGGCAGTCGTCCAATTGAGATACTATGCTGTTTGATTTTGGACCAATTGCTGAGAAGCTCGAGGCTGAACAGTGGGCAAAGTAAGCACCATGTTGATCCGCGTGTGAATCGAAGGACTGCCGTCCAATCAGCGGTATCTATCTCAACACTTGTCGTCACGAAGACGTGACAGAAAATTTACGAATACCACTGCAAACGCACCAGGGACAATCGCATACTTCGGAATAATGGTGCATCTTTCCACGAGCTAACGAACAAGCTGAGGTTCTGACCTATCGCACACCGTGGCTGTGTTGTAAGCGAGCCGAGTACGAGAAAAGCGGACAGAGTCACAGCATCTAGATCGCCATAAGGCAGACCACAGCGGAGCGGAGTTCAGAACATGGAGAGCGAGGCTGTTTCCCCAGCATCACGCTGCGACACCGCGTGCGGAGTCGAGGCCCGGGGCAAGAAATGAAGATGCTGCTCCTGATGGCGTACATTTGTGAGCGTACAAAAGCACTACTTTGAAGGTAAATCGCCACCGGTCTGCGGGAACGCAATTCCAAAGGTGCGTCCCGGCCATGTGTTCTCAGATGGTAGGATTGACGTAAACACTTGCCGTGCTCTTCATCGGCACCCAGCCCTTTGAGACATCGTGCTTTCTTCCCTTCAAAGACCCATGACTCCTAAGAAAATGCAAATTTCAAGTTGCGCCTTGACCAGAATACTCTCCATAGTGCTGTCTTGTGCAAACATTGCTGGATGAGTCTGTGCTTTCACGAGTCAGCCGGATGTCTAAAGTTCGGACAAGGGAATAACCAACATCACGTGATCGGATCTACGAAATCAAGATGGCTGACGGTGCCTCTTGCTGAGTCGCCGCCGGACTCTCACGGCTTTCGGCGTCGGCTCGAGTTTGTCGTTGTCTGCAAGACTCGGTGCAAGTATGGGTCGGCGGGTACTGCTGCCGGCTATACTTGCCCCATCGTGCAACGCAACGCCTTCTCCTGGATGTAAAGCGGTATCGAGCCAGGAGACACCGTGCGATGGGGCTTCTAGCGCACCCGTCGAGCTTCTGATCAGTACGCGGCGTGTCCTCTGGAGATCGTCCGGAGCACTCTGCTCCCGGCGAAACGGGCTGTCGGCGAAGATGCGCTTAAGGAAACGAGGCATTGTGGAAGAAGGCAATACGATTCCAACACTACAACCGCGGGATATGAAATAAGATGTGATCAAAGTAACGAGGAACCCGTCCGCTTAAGAGGTACTCGTGAGTCGTGGATGTTTCAGTGGCAAGTGATACTCGGGCGGCACCTGCGGGGCTAATGTCTGAGACTCCCGATCTTTGACGTCTCATTGGCTGGAGTGTGGAGATGCGCGACGCTGATCAACAGCCTCGAGCCACCTATCCCATTGACGCGTCAACAACCACTACATGATACTAACATTGGTTAAAGATAGAAGACGGTCACCATCAGCATCTAGGTGTTTTCAGACGTACAAAGCCATTACCTCGCAGCGACATCGACGTTAAAGAAATACAGACATTCTACATTCATGTATCCGCCAGGCTTGTCTCGCGGCACCTGAAGTTACCAATCAGCTGCTCATCTTGCTGTCCATCTAGACTCGGATACTCAATAGTGTAGTGCTATTCTATGGAAAATGCATCGCCTTCCATCAGGACGCTGTGGAGAAGCCGTCTAACTGGATTCATGGGCCACGGCTTAAACTTTGATAACTTTTCGCGGCCAGTGTTCTCTGCACCCAATGTATACCCGATCTTACGACTCATCCATCCGCTGCATCTCCAGAAGTCTCTGCTCATACAGCAGGTCCAACTCCATTCCCTCCGCATGTGCCCTGGATCGTGCTTCGTATGCCCGTCCACTGATCCCCTCCTCGAATTCCTCGCCGTGGCCATGCGCCTCTGCTAGTTTTCGTGTCATTGCCTTTTGTAATTCGAGGAGTTCCAGCTTGTTGTCCATGGGTATGCCTTCGGGCAGGGGACGCGTCCTTCCGAAGTTGTCAATATGCATAGCTTCGCGCATGATGTTCGCTTTTCGACTTATGCGACCAGCAATGGCATCTTCTTCGGTCTGCTCTTGCTCATCTTTAGCCTCATAATCCCTACGCCGGCGAGTCGTGCGTGAAGAGCTATTTTGAGCGTGCGAGTATGGTTCAACGCGATGCCTCCGATTACCGTCCATCGTTCTCGCTCTGCCGGGTACTCGTCCTGTTCCAGAGACACGATTAGGCAAGGCAGTGGGCAAGCTCAAAGGTTGAGCGCGATGATCTACACGCAGACCTGCTGGCAGGTTCGGATGGATGTTGGCTGGGCCAATTGGCTGTGTAGGTAATTGAGCCGGCGAGATATGTCGCTGCATATGGTCGACGTCTAGCTGGATACCACCTCCGGGAGCTGGCTATCGGGCCAGAATATCCAGAGTAGATCCGCCTGCGGGGTTACGTGATTTTGGCTAAACAGGCCAGCGCTTATCGCCGAGTCTCCATTTCTTTGACTGAGGTGGAGGATCAGGCCCAATAGCATCGGGGGAGCTATCCGACTTCTCTCCATCTGTGGCTGACTGGGCGGGGACTCCTTGGCCAAGTCGTTGAGTAGGCGATGGTGTGGATGGAACGTGGTCCATGAGCTCGTCCTCAATTTCCTCCATGTCCTCGTCTCCATCCTCTCCGCCTTCACTATCAGCGGCGTGATCGGCGTCCGACGAATCGAGTCTGATGTGCCGCAGCTCTGTCGCTTCTTTGTGCCAGTGCAACGCGTTTTCGACATCCAGAAGCGTTATGAAGCTTTTCCCTTTGCCTTTGCCGCCGATCGTGGAAGCGACGGGCCGTCCGTAGTATTGCTCTTCGAAATCGGACTGCAAACTGTCCAGGTCGGTCACGAACGAGGTCAGTTCTTCGAGATTCGGGATGAACCTATTGTACCATATCGGCGTACATGGGTGCGGATGCAACTTTGGAGGAAATACTTCGTAGATCTTCTTGACGCCATAAACGTCCCGAATCTTAGTGGAGGCAATTTTCAGCTCCTCCCTGGCAGTGCTGTCCCTTGTTCTTGGAACTTTCTTAGCGCAGTCTGGAGCCGACGTGACTGCTTCGATGACAGCATGGACGTCCCTAGCCAGCAAAGATGTGCTCGTATCCTCGGGAGTTTCGTTCTGGCTGGATTGGTGGACTAAGTCCTGCCGATCTGTGATCTCCTTTTGTAACAATCCGATAGCACGCTCATGATCGGGCACGTGCTGGGAAATTTCGAGCAAGCCGTCGATAATCTCGTTACCCCATTCATATGCGCTCCCTTTTCCTGGTGGTCTCATTTCTGCAGGGAATATGTCTTGGAGGTCGGAAATGTGCCAATTGTTCAAGATGCTATGAATTTGGGTCATTCGTAAAGGTTTGCCTCCTTCCGGGGTCATCTCCGTTGGCCTGCGACGTGCCATGTCGGGCGTAATGGAAGCTTGTCTTATCTCACTGTCGCAGGATCAGCAGTGAACACAATGTCTCCGCATGTTCAACGACCTCTGGCAATCCTTGCGTCTAGGATGGGCGTCTTCGCTATGGTTGCTCCGATTTTCAGAGAGTGACTGGTAAACCCTTGAAGAGTTGACAACGCAACATCAAAGTGGGTGACAGGAAGTACACAGGTCGTGCCGAAATTGTGGGTCGGTCGCGTCACCCCGCCAAGACCTTCATGGCGAAGGGTAGAGTGAAAGCAAACTTTCGCGCACGGACTCTCCCACTTCGCAGGAAGAAAGGAAGGATTGAAACATACCTAGATTTTACATCGGTCCCTGACTGGCCCATTCTCTGACTCGCCTCAAACAGCGCAGACACAATCCAGTATAGGACATCCTCCTTCTTGATAGCCAATCCCTCCTGCCGGGCCGAGGACGGTCGCTTGGATCTTCTCGTCCTCCCGTCCGGTGATGGTACCAAGGTCGACGAAGAGGGTAGCCACTGTTCATTTCTCTCCTGATGTATTGTGTTGAAGCTTTGAAGCGGTATGTTTTGCTCCTGATGTTGCCCGGTAGACCCTCTGTACGTTGATTCAGTCCCAAGCGTCCTCATCCCCACGACATTGTCCCTCCCCCCGCTCAATCTCCTCCACTTCAAAACCACCTCAACATCCTGATCCAATAAATCCGGATCACTTTCCGGAAAAGCCCTCAATCGCCGCCGCCAAGCAGTTAATAGTTCATGCTTGATCACAGCATGTTCGCCGCGCGAAATAGCTGCCAGCTCCGCGAGTGCAATGACCACATTCCATGGTCAGAGAGCTGCGTTCTTCTCTTTGGGTCTCAGGAGATAAGGAAGGCAACTTACAGCATGGCGCAGGTTCCAGTTCCGCCGAATTGTGGTTAGCTGTGTATCGAATAGATCGGCTTGTCGTGAGGTGCTTGTTGTGTACTTCGATGTCATTCGTAATAGTATTGAATATGATATGCTCTCTCTAAGGGTATCATGGTACTCAAAAACGTGACCTGCTGCCAGTAATGTACAAAGAGTTCGCTGCTCGCATGGATGTACATCAACGACAAAGGATATGGCAAAGAAGACATTTCCGTACAAAGCATACGATGGCCGCAAACAAAGGACGGTGCCGTTCTGAGATCATGCAGGGCCTGCGATGTCAGCAAGCTGAGAGCTCAGTCGCTGGCAGCATATCAAATTGTGCTAAGAAACACCTTACGCACCTTGGTACTCATCCTCAAAACCCCATAGCCAAAACGTTCTCTAGTCCCTTCCAGCCGCCCTCTCATTCGTCATGACTCTTACAAGACCTTGCAAATCCTTCACCGTCAACCACCTCCTTCTCCCGTTTCTCCCTCCCTTGACGTTGCATCTAATCTCCACAGCGGCCTTCATCTTCTCCCTCAATACACCTAGCTGCTCTTGACGCGTGACCTGCGAGACCTTCTCCAGCGCGACGACGAATGGTTCGGTCCAGTCACATGCGCGATGCTTGCCCTGCGGGTGAACATCGAAGGGGATGATGGTTGCAAGGTCGGATTCGGTGGTGGACCAGCGCAGGTGAATGAGTTGCAGAGCAGAGGTTTTGAGGCTCGGAAGGCGGAGGCGGGCGGGTCGAAAGGCCATACTATGTTGAGGTGAGATATGAAGCGTATGTGTGATGTGTGTGCTGTTGGATGAAGTTTGAAGCTGTACAAGCTGTGATATGTGTAAGAGTCGTCCGGGGTGAAGTTGACGGAAGCAGGCAGGTCGTAGAACTTGCTATAGTGGTGTCCCCGGATGAGGCCCGCACTGGCTCTTCCCTTAAGAATTCCCTGGTGAACATCCTTTAGTACCACAGTCGAACCACGGTTTTCTCACAAGACCCTGCACGATCCACGACCTCAAGTCACCACAACCATGGTTTCGATGCCCACATACCCCCACGGTGCATGAGAATCGGCAGGTGACCGCCAGAATATCGCAAAACTGATCGATCAAAGAAGTGCGCATTGCTTCCGTTTAGATAGATTACTTGCTCTTACGAGTCTACCATGGTAGGAGTAGTCTTTGATATGTCCGCGGTGTCGATGTGGAGGCATTGACAACTCAAATCCTTGAAAGTTCAGAGTGAAAGCTCCGAGTGAAGGCAGCGAGCTTCTCGATCCGGTCGCCCATCGTCGAGTTGAAAGACCAGCGAGAGACCGAGCCCACTAACATCGCTGAAAGTCCATCTGCCTTGCCGGCTGATATAGCAGATACTAATCTTCATCCGCCAGACAGCTACACCATTTGCGAAGATCCATTGCGCGGCCGCAGCCAATTAACACCCATGGCGGCACGAGAAGTAAACGGTGTTTCCACCGCCACAACAAGAGTGTCCAGATCATCCAGACTGCGCATTGCTGATTCCTCGTTTCGAAAGACGCGAGTGAAAGAGAACGTGCACAATGTTCAAGTTCGACAATACGAAACTCTGCGCCGCCTGGATCGACCATTGATTGAGAGGGAGAGAAAGTCTCTTAGCGCTTCGGTGACAGCCCTGGAGACTGTTTATATCAATCCCGGCACAGGGTCCTGCCCCTCCCATAATAGTAGATGTGGAGACCGACAATCCCGCTGATCGTACAACTAGAGGGCGCACGGGCAAGCGCATTTAGTTCGATTATGGCGCTACGGCTACCCAATCTTGGTAACCAACTCTTCAACATAACTCTCGCCTCTTCCAAATCTGCTGGCGCAGGCGCAACTGAGGCGACGGTCACCAAAGGCGAAACGAATCGTAACAGACTTCCACCAGGGATAGGTCGCTTGGTCAGGGAGGTTGAGTTGCTAAGAATCTCGCGCGCGCATTGCCCAGCCGTATCGTAATATTTGGAAGCAATACCAGCTGGGGCCTCGCTTGTTTCCAACTCAATCTTGTGCATCAGTGCGTTGAGTATGAGCCTCGTATTTACATACATTGTAGCAGCCAATGCCAGGTTTTTGGCCAGCATAATACACTCCTCTACAGCATCAGCATTAAGCTTGGACAGCGCTAGAGTCAACATCTCATTCTCGCCATCTTTTCCGTTGCCATAATCATTTGCCATTACTGTCAGTTGCGGATTTTCCAACGCCCATCGATCGACGTCCTGAAGTAATCGTTGGATCAGCACTCGGCATGGTTCAGGATCAACGTCGGCTGGAATCTCGGTTTCGAAGAAAGTTCGGAGGTCGCCGTCAAAATGCAGCATCTGCATGCAGACTGGTATCATAAGCTCCAGGTCGGCAAGGCGTTGCCGCGCATCGCGAGGCTTGTTCCTGAATGGTATATCCATCCAGTCTGGCGACGAGAATAGCGCCGGTTGGCCAAGACAGATTGCTTGGAAGGCCTGCAGCAATAAGCAATTATGGCAACGATCGCGGAAGATACACACTCACCACAATAGGTCGCACACCGTGGAACAAAGCGCCCGCGAGCCCGGTCGCGCAATTCATTGGCCCAGCGATTTGTAAGAGTTTAACCATGGCGTTCCAGTTATCCATTGAACACCTGGAATCCATACCAATATAGAGACAATACGTCGCCAGCAGGAGAGGAAGCGAGATCTCATCGTCCGTGGGTGTGTGACTATCCTGTATCTGCGAAATTGAATGTCGGTGCGCGTTCAAACTTGATCGATACCATCGATATGAGTCAACCAGTATGCTTGGATCATGATGTGTTTTCCCGTAGCAGCCCATGGATACCGCACGAAGAGCGCCTTTGAAAGCAGGTTGGAAAGTAGTAGCGTACAACTGCGGCATGTGTTGGAACCAGTGGATGTTGGTAATCTCTGGTACAGCAATCGACTTGGTGGTGACATGAACCAGATGTGAGATGAAAGCCGTGTCCAACGCCTCGGGCACAATCCGCGAGGGCTGGTTGAATGCAGGGGGCCTGTAATGGTAACGGATGGCTGTCACAGCACGTTCCACAGATGAGGAATACCTTCTGTCTGCCGAACTAAGCGGGTGGACAAGAGGCATGTCGAGGACTGCCTTGGGGGAGTCCAGGCATGCTGTGTCGGCATTAGAGATGTCGTTTTTGGGTGCTGATGATTTTGCTCGAACTGGCAGGTCCGACGGCTGATTTTCCCTTTTCCGTCGGGTCTTTGGCTTCGAGATCTTCTCAGTCATATCAATGACGATGGAGCCCATGGCTGGTCCTGAGCACGAGAGGTCTCGGCGACGGCACGGGCCGCAGGTGATGGGCGTCTCATCGCACTACAATGAAATCCATCAGTTCTAGCCAACGAAAGCAGCAAGCAATGTCAAGCGAACCTTGACGCGCCGTTCCCTACATTGAGTGCACGCCCTACTGCGCTGGGTACGAGGCGGCATTCTGAGGTCGTGTTCACTCCGAAAACGGTGGCAATGGAGGCGTGTCGACAAAACGCGCAGTAGGGACAATGGTCAGGACTTCGGAGTCCGGTAGTGGAAACAATTCGCGCATGCTAGCTCGTCTGACAGGATCGGTAGCATGAGCAATGACGCCGCTGAAGTTTACTCATAGAGAGGACATGGAGTCTTGAGCGTGGCTTCCCTTGCTAGTGCTTGCGGCGACCTAGAGGCTGCGCTTTGGGCATAGCGCTAGGCTAGTGCCAACACGGAACGGAAAGGGTCTTGGAGCAGCGGCGTTGGATTGCTACACGGGAAACTCGCCAGCAGATGCAGGGTGGTGAAAGAGGAAAATTGCACGAGGTGCCATAACACACAGGGTCATACGACGCATTTGAGGCTTGGCCATGTATCCTTGCGAGCCACGGTGCGCAATGTTGGACGCCCACGCAGCTGCAGCCGCTAAGGGTTATTGGTAATGCGCATCGAGCACCACCATCGCAATGTGACGGGCTTTGCAGAACGAAGCATTGAACAAGTAGAAGTGGTAGTCATTCCCGAAGACTGCATGTGAATATCCCCCGCCTTTTCAGCCCTAGCAGCGCGCTGCTCCGCGGCTGTCTGGGCCGGTCAATGAGCTGAAGCGGCCCTCCAACGTGTATATACCGTGCGATTGTGGCCTACGTGAGTTTCCGCATAAAGGGCCGACTCTGGCCTGCCGCGGGTCATCATCCCCGACGCGCTGCGTACTCTTCATCTGCGAGGCATGTCGGCATTCACAGTTCGCCCTTCTCGCCCTTCTTTGCGCCCTGCTTCTGCAGCTCCTCCATGTGCGCATCGTGGTCGTTGACCTTCTCCTTGTCGGCGGCGATGTTGCTCTCGCCGGACGAGGCAAGGTCTTCGCGCCACCGTCCTTTGCCTTGTTGCTGTTCCTTCAGTTGCTCCTGCTTCGCCTTGTCGACTTGTTCAGGCGTTCGATCGGCATCTTCTTTGATGCGCATGCGCGGTGATGTAGCAAAGGCCCGTCGCATGCGGGGTGCAGATAGTGGTCGGATGGACCTGAAGAGGGCATGAGAAGGCATTATTGTGCTGGGAATGTGTCGAAGGCTTTGGTTTCAGATTGCTGGTCGGTTGATGTAGCACCAGACGAGTGTTGGATGGGTACGTGGGTGGTGAATTGAATGCTTGACAGCTTCCACCTGATGACATCATACCTTCTTGGTCTTACTAGACTTCTTAGTCTAGCTATGCAGCTGTGTGCAGTACCCACAACCCCGCTCTCGCCAAAAGTATGTAGCTCGTCGATTAGCTTTGTGTCATGCGTACTTGAACGCTATCGTGCCTCTACAAATCTAGTACGACCGTCCCAACACCACGGCTCACACAGCTCAACATCGCCTTGCCCTTTTCACTCTCCAGCAACCCTGTGCCCCTGTGCTCGACCCTGCCATGGCACACATCAACCTTGCACGTCCCGCAGTTGCCAACCTCACAAGAGCTGTCAACATCGATGCCCACGGCTTTGAGCGCATCCAAGAGCGTCTGCGTGGCTCCGACTTCAAGCGTCTTCTTGCTTTCCTTCAATTCGACTGTGAAAGGGTCGCCGGATGTCGTGACAGTGAATTGCTCTAGATGCACTGATGAATCGGGAAACCCATACTTCTTTGCTGTGACCACGACGTCGTCCATGAGACGTTGCGGGCCGCACGCGTACACTTGCGAACCAGGCTTTGCACCAGCAATGACCTTGTCAATGTCTAAGCGCTGCCCGAGAGACTTGTTGTAGACTGTTGCGCGTGGGCCAAGAGCGTTGATCTGCGATGTGAACGGCATCTCTCCTGCGTGCGCGTAGTGCAGATGGAACACCTGCCCGCTTTCCTGTAGATGGCTGAGTGCCGCAATAAAGGCAGTGATCCCTATGCCCCCCGCGATGATGACCTGCTCTTCTGCATCATTCACTAGCGGGAAGCTCGCACTGATGCGGCTCACAGCGAACACGTCATCGACCTTTGCTTCCTCGTGTAGGAACCTGGACCCGCCGCGACTGTTTACGTCGCGCGAAATGCCCAGTTCAAATCGTTTCGAATTACCGCGGACCACGGAGTAAGCTCGCACTAACTTCCCTCCTAGCTTCACTCGCACATGGCTCCCAGGTCCAACAGGCTCAGGCACTCCGATCTCGCTCACAGCTTGCAGTACAAACGCGGTAACCTTGCTTGTCTCCCGCCTCTTCTCCACTACTTTGTACTCGCTCCACAGATCCATGTTCTCGGCCTCGTCTCCGTATAGCCTCCCATTCTGATCTTCGAGCGACTTGGTAGCGAGTCGCTTTTCGAATCGCTCCCTTATCTCGAATCCCAGGGGCTCAACGGCGACAATCTCCTTCATCATTTCATAGTCTTTCGTGTCGATGAAAAGATAGTACATGACTCGCGCCACGGTCCACTCGGGATGTGGTCGCTCGAGCAACCTAATCATGTCACCGGCTTGCACGGTGCCAGGCTTAATGATGCGGTACAGCCATCCGGTCCGGAACAGTGTCTGGGCCCGCTTGGCCATGTCTTCGACTTGAAAGCGGTGGTTAAGCTTGAAACACGGCACTCGTGGTTCGGTGACCTCAACAATCACCTCGCCAACTGCAAGGCGATCCCCAATGCAGACCGTCTTCTCACTGACCTCGGCATTGAAGAAGTTCTCGCCAAACCCACCAGGGTTGAAGAAGGCCTCTGATGTAGGTATTTCTTGCTTCCACTCGTCGTAATGCACGGTACAGTAATGCAGTAGTGCTTTATCGGGGCTTCTGTGGGGCAGGTAGGCATGCTCATCACTCGTGATGCCATCCTTTGTGATCTCAATCGGCCCTAACAGCGGTGTCTTCGCAATCGCAGACTCGAAAGGTCCCACATTCTTGATCTTGCCAGCTCGCATCTGAAGCAGAGGGAATGGTGCAAAGGGCGGGGGGTCCTTGAGACTTTGCGGATCAGGGGGTGGAGGAGCCTTCCAAGCTGAGCGTGCCATGTCAGAGTCGTGGCTTTATAAGAAAAGCTTTTGGCTACTAAGCTTTCGACTTCGGGGTCAAGATCCGAGAGCGTCGTGCGGCGCGATCCGTGAAAGAAGCCGAGATATCGAGCGTTAGTATTTCATATGAATGAAGCCGTGATTGGATTGTCGATGGGTGACAGGGAACTCGGGACGAGAGAGTGTTATAGGTATATCCGATCATGGACAAACAAGCATTCTCGAGGTAGTGGTGACTCAGAACGGCGTCCTTTGCTAGACGTGAAGGACACCAGCAGCCATTTTGGGCCAATTGACGGCCTTGGGTATGACCTTCTTTATCAAAGTAAGATGTAAGCACGGCAAATGTCTGGCGTCCCTGCGTCTCAGGTTCGATCGGCCGCATGAGATAGTACGAGCTCTCAGAGGTCTGATTTTTCATCACGTGCGCATGAACGTGATTTTGCTGCCTATGGAGCTGTATGTCTGCCGGACAGGCAGTGGTTGAGGACGCTGTGGAGTGTGGGGCGTGAGTCGGAAAGAGTTGCAGGGGATCTCGGAGATAGTCCAGCATTCCCCGAAGCCCAATCCGCCGACCCCATCCCATTCATGTCCGACAAGCAGGTAACGCGGCCGTAACAACGTGCAAACAGCGACCTGATAGAACATCGAAATAATGAAAATATGAATTCATGTCTAATTTCAGTAGAGATTGTCAGGTACAATGAATGTGGTCTGGCTTCGGCTTGCCTGTGACGTCAGAATGGCGAGCCATGACAGCTTCAAGCACTAACATTCCCCTTCGCTCTCTCTTGGACCTACAACAAGATCTGCTTGCAAGCTACACACACCACACGGCCCAATTGCCCTCATCCTGCCATAAGAACTACCACAAGGCACCAAAATGTTCCGCTACCAACCCGTGCGCACCCTGCAGCGCGTCCAACGCTTCACGCCCCCCTCCCCAATCAACGCTCGCTTCCTCAGCACCACTCAACCCACACGCTTTCCTGCCAAGGACACACAAGACAAAGACTCGCTGAATCCCCAATCGACAGAGTACTCAAAGTCCGGTAGCGACGACGCAGCTGCCAGCTCAGACGCCGCTTTCAATCCCAACACGACGAGCCCAGAGGCGGCAGAGCGGACGGCGGAGAATGAGGAGGGCGGAAACTCGCTCAAGGTGAGCCCCGGGAACGAGAAGGTGAGCAGGCCGAATAGCCCAGGGGTGGGAGGGAATGGAGGCGCGCCAGACAAGAAGGCGAGTGGTGGTGGTAGTCCAAACAAGGCGGGCGGGAATGAAAGTGGTTGATTAAAAGAAGTCAAGCGACTATACGGAGGGGGATGAAGAGCTGGGGCCATTGTCGTATGTCAGGGGGACTCCCGCATCAATATCTGCAGCCTTCATATCTGGGGCATCTTTAGCACCCACGCCTGGATCTTTTCACACATATCACGGCGACAACATCCAGTCGATGAACTCAAGAAGATATATTGCCTGTTTCAGCTATCTTACAAGCCCTCAGGCCTCAAAATGCAGACAAATCCGGCAACGCCACCCAATGCTTCCTTCCGTAGAAGTAATTTAATCATCCCACCGCATATTCAAAATCAAATCTGCCACCTCCTCGCCATCCAGCTCCTCCCTCTTCGCTCTGTGCTTAACTGGCTCATTCCTCTCCTGCTCTGCTAAAAATAGTCACATGCGGCCATTGTAAAATGTCGCTGCGGCTACTGGCCAGCCGAGAATGATGGCGTAGAACGGGACGAAGCTAATTTGGTGTTAGCAATCTAGTTGAGATGATGTGGGTACGAGGGGAACGTACACTTTGCTCGTCCTCACGACGCGCTTGCCCAAATCGGCCGCTCGCCACGAATGAGGAGTCATGGATACTGGGTTACGGGCGAAGGGATGTGGTTCAACCATTGATCGTGCGGCGGTGCGGATCATGGTTCGGATTGGTGTTGCTGATGGCATTTTGGATATTGTGTATTCGATCGGTGAATTAGAGAAGCGGTGATGTTCCTTGGTTGGTATATAGTAAACTCGTTGCTTGGTTCGTATATGTGATTGGTGATTGGAGATTCGGCCTTTTGTCTATCCTCTAAATATATCGTGCTGTATCGAAGTACTGTTGTAGTGCTGATGATTGAGTGGAGTGATGACTTCTAACCGCAGCGAACGCACATATCATATATACAGACCCCCGTTCTCCGCGACTCATCACGAATTGGTACAGCTATCGCACCACCAGCACATCACCTGAGATTGCTCAGCGCATCTTCCCGACTCCTTCCCGGATGAGTCTTCAGCCTTGCAGGATCACGAAAACTGCATGAGGTGACACAAGTCCCATAGCTCTAATAGCGTAGGGCCAGAATTACATCAAAAAGCTATTACCGGATCAAGGTAGAGCTAGACTCTATTTTGGCACAATACAGGAAGTCTGGCCAGTCATGTTGCGTGGTTTTTGGATCGCTCAGCAATGGTCGCGAGACAGTGGTGTGATGTTGCTGCGAATCCTTCGGCGGCTGCCGAACGGCATGACCAAGCGCGCGGCGTCGCTGAGACTGGTGCCAGTGTGGTGTGACATATGCGCACGGTGAGCAACATGGAAAATTAAGCATCGAGGATATTGAAGAGTCTGGCTAAAGCTTCTCCTGTGTGTGAAGGGATGGTATTCGGTGTTGCTTTGATATCACGATCATCATAGGATGGCGGTCGTCGAATTCCTGTAGCTTTCAATGCTCCGTCGAGTTACGATGCGGCTGTGAATAGCAGATTCATAGTAACCAAGGGTATCATTTCTTTGCGCTACATGCTTCTCCCTCCATATCCTCATCATGGTACCAGCCTTCACGCCCTTCCCAGCTTCACTATCTCCGCCTGGCCAACGTCCCAAACGCCAGCTTCCCTCCCTTCCAAGCACTTCACCCCCGCCGCCACCGCTGCCTTCGCAATCAACTCGCCATCCTGCGCCCACGGGTCCTTGAGCGCATTGCTCACCCCTCCCAGCCCCTTTGCTACCCACCGCATGGCCGCTTCGGCAACACCCGCATTGCGACTCGTCCTCTCGCCTGCAATGAACCCCGGGCGCACAAACACGGTATGCTTGAACTCGAGCGCGCGCACTGCGTCTTCCAGCTCGCCCTTCATCTTGGGATAAGCGAACATGCTCTTTGAGCTCACGCCCGCGGCGCTGATGAGCACATAGGTTTCCACGCCAGCTTCCTTGGCTGCCTTTGCGAGCTCGAGATTCAGATCATAGTCGATCTTGCGCTGGTTTTGGAGACCGCCGGCGTCGGCTCTGGTGGTGCCGAGGCCGGAGAACATGATTTTGGGATGCATTTCGCGGGGGAAGAGAGTGCCCCATTGCGCCGTGTCCGTCGAGACAATGGCGTTGAGCTTGGTCGAGGCGGTGGGATTGGGCAGGTCGCGGCGCGTGTAGGCGTAGACGGCGGAGAAGGACGGGTTGGATAGGAGTTGCGTCAGGATGAAGGCGCCCTGGGATGATTAGAAAGGAGGGCGATGAGTTCATGGTCGACATACGACTTGTCCGGTGCTGCCGGCGAGTACCGCGGTAGCCATCTTTCCGTGAGCTCTGAGACGATGATGTGGAAGGGGGTAGGGTTGCCTAGACTGATTGTCATGAGTTCTGGGAGGTAAGTTGCAAGCCTATGTTTGTTGCGTGATCAATGGCCAGCACGGCGTTATCAGAGTCCACGGCTGTTCCTTCGGAATGGTTCGTCCACGGACGAGCTTCTTGGCTATGGTCAAAGCAGCCAGCAGCCCGCGTGCTAACAGAGACCTGCAAAATCAATATACGTGCTTGTGCATACTTTGTGAAGCTCCGCAATTGCACTTCAAGGCCACACTTGCCGAAGGTCTGCAGTGCAATATGACGGAAGAATGCTTGGCATGTTGCGCTAAGTTCTTCTAGCTAATGAGATTACAAGCGCACCGAATTGATGTACTGTCCGACATCGCTCGATATCGTTGAGTATCGAGCGAACCAAAACGCCTCCAATGCCTCTAGTTCCACTAAAAGTTCACCACGCTGGCCTCCAGGACACCCTCGGGCCCAATCAACGCCTTCTGAACATCCTCGCCCACCGGCTTGTCGACACCCAAGATCATGAGCGCCTCGTTGCTGGCCTTGCCTTCACCATTCTGCCTCTCCTCGACTTCCTCGTCTAGCGGCGCGACAATCATGTAGTTGATGTTGACATCCGCCTTACCCAAAAGGTTTCCTACGAATCCGATCTTGCCGCACGAGTCGAAGTTCCTGCAAATGAGGAGCGTGCCGCGCGGAACGAATTCGCCCTTGAACTTGTCCAGCCGGCTGATGAAGGGCTTATTACCGGAGACAAAGCCCTGAATGATTTGGTCCTCGTGGTCCTGCGGCTTCAAACTGCGCGATGCTGATGGCGAGTTCGCGCGTGAGTTTGAAGACCGGGCGTGTGAAGCTGAGCGCGTGGCGCGGGCGCGTAGTGTGATGAACGACGAGTAGGGCTTGTCGTCGACATTCTCTCGTGATCGCTGCTCGTTGATGAGAATGCCGCGCTCCTTCGCCAGAAGCTCTGCATTCACAATATTGATGTTCAGCCCGTCGCTCGACGTAATGGGAGTCAAGAGGCCCTTGACAAGGGCAGCGAAGAGCGGTTTCGTGGTGTTGATGCTGGCCAACTTGCCCTCGTAGATGATGTCAAAGGTTGTGCGGAACGAGTCGAGCTTGACCGAGGAATAGTGCTGTGTATAGAGGGATCCCATCTTTTCCACAAGACTGACGAATGGCTGCAGCGTTCTGTACTCTTCGGGAAGAATGATGGGAGCGTTGACCGCCGAGCGAGGGAGTTCACCTGACAATATGGACACGACTTGTTCGCACACGTCAATGGACACATTCTCTTGCGCCTCTCGAGTAGAAGCACCAAGATGAGGGGTTGCCACGACCTTGGGATGAGCAATCAACCGGCTTGCTGAAGAGTCTGACTTGGGCGGCTCGGACGTGAACACGTCAATACCAGCCCCCGCGATTGTGCCGGCATCTAGAGCCTCTACAAGCGCATCTTCGTCAATCATGCCGCCTCTTGCCACATTCAATATTCTTGCCGTGGGCTTCATCGTAGCCAGCTCCGCTTTTCCGATCATGCCTTTGGTTGATGCGATCAGCGGGGTGTGAAGGGTCAAGAAGTCTGCTTCTTTGAGCAATTCCGCGAGACTTGGCCGGAGAGTAACTGATGCAGCTGCAGCGAGATTAGGATTCGCATATGGATCGTATGCCACGAGACGCATTCCCAAGCCGTTGGCAATACGGGCCACGGTAAGGCCGACTGCGACTATGTTAGGTCTGATCGCACGCGGTTGAATTCACTCACCTTTGCCCAGACCAACGATGGCGAGCGTCTTGCCCTTGGCCTCCACGCCCACGAGGCGGCTTCGCTCCCACTTTCCCGCTTTGATGCTCTGCGCTGCATCTCCAATGTTGCGGGCTACGGCCATAAGCACTACATGCCGTCAGTATTGCAAGAAAGTCTTTTGTGGGGATACGCACAAGCAATTGTGTGCTCAGCAGCCGCGTTGATGTTCCCGGATGGAGAATTTACGACGATGATGCCGTGGGTCGTCGCACTCTGTACATCTACATTGTCAACACCCACGCCAGCGCGGGCGACCACTTTCAATTTCTTCGCCGCATCCAGAAGCTCTGCCGTCACCTGGGTTTCTGATCGCACGATCAAGGCTTCATAGTCCCCGATGATGCTCTTCAACTCCTCTGGGCTAAGGCCTTTCTTCTCGTCGACTTCAAATTGGTCTTTGAGCAGGGCTAAGCCATCCGGTGAGACTTTCTCCGGGATCAAGATTTTTGGCTTGCTGGTGTGCATGACGATCGCCATGATTACTTGAAGAATGGGTGATTAGAGAAAGTCTTTGTGCGAACGCCGGAACTTGAAACGTTGTGGACTAGCACTATCCCACAGCTTTATTTACTCCGGAAAAACAAGACTGTCCGCTATCGGCCAGCTGTAGTAAGATGCATCAGCTGGTCCCTTTGTATAATGCGCCAGGGAGCCTTACTCGTTGAGGGTAGAAGCTACCCCGCCCCCGCAACCCCACGTCTCACGCCACTACGTCTGAGGATATAGTGTCAGTTGTTGGCGCGGATAGTGCTTCTCAGCATGGATTTTGTAAGTCTGGAGACCGACCACAGAACTAGTCTTGGTGGAAGTGCAAAGATGGAGCGGAGCAACAGTGGAAAGATGCTTGAATTTATGTTATGGAGGACGAGTACCGCGCAAACGCGGGGGCTTTGCTCATCTTGCAGCATGCATGTCCTGCATGGCGCGGGTAGCTGCATACGGCATGGTGCGCAGCCATTGGAGGCTCAATAGTGTTGGTGGGATTTCCGCCGCATGCGTGGGCAGGGACTTCCGCCCATTTACCAATTGCTCCGTGTCTTCAATTTCTCGTTCTGCACAACCTCGATCCAGTAGTTGTCAGGATCTATGGTTACGTCAGTATTGGGCCTGCATCTAGTTGAGGACACGTACCTAGCACAAACGCAATGTTCTTCATGCGGCCGTCCGTCAATCTCTTCTTCCAATTGACCTGCTTCTCCTCGAATCTAGCACATGCCGCGTCCAAGTCGTCTACGGCGATGCAGATGTGTCCAAAGCCCTGTGGCTCGTCGTTGCCGTTGTGGTACTTGAAGCTTTCGTCTTTCTCGGTGCCATAATTCCACGTTAGCTCAAGAAGTCCCTCGTGGTCTGCTGTGGGATTGACCCCATTGGCAGTCTTGTCAGATGCAGGTGCACCGTAGCCAAGGAAGTATAGGTTGAAGCCGGCGTTGGGAGACTCTGATGTGCGCTTGAGCTGCATGCCCATGATATCCTGGTAGAACTTGAGCGAGACGTCCTTGTCCTTGACGCGGATCATGGTGTGGTTCTGTGGGTGTCAGATCTGCCAGACTAGTCGCAATCCTTTGGACTTACCATGCGATATGTGCTTGTGTCTGACTCTTTGATGCTCTCCGTCTCTTCCAAAGGCTTCTGGCCAATCACTTCCACCCAGTAGCCGTCCGGATCGAGAACGAAGGCAATGTGGCGCATGCGGCCGTCGGTGAGCTTCTTCTGAAACTTGTAGCCGGCATCCTCTAGTCGCTGGCACGCCGCCTGGATGTTGTCTACCGACACGCACAGATGGCCAAAGCCCTTGTGTGGCTCAGTGTTGCCGTTGGTGATCTTGTAGTTGGCGTCGTCTTCGGTGCCGTAGTTGTGTGTCAGCTCGACGATGCCCTCGCGATCTGTCCAGTGCGCGCCGTGCGATACCGCCTTGGGGCTGTCGTATGCGAGGAAGTACAGGTCAAACTTGGCGTCAGGGTTCTGGATCTTGTTGATGAGCTTCATGCCCAGGAACTCGTAAAATGCGACGCTACGCTTGGGATCCTTGACTCGAATCCTGGCATTGGTGAGCAGTGGGCCAATGTGATAGGGCGACAATGATTGGTGCTCATGGCGGTACTCACATGGAATGATTGAGCTTGTACTTGCTTGGTTCAGTAGCCATGGTTGCTAGCGCTCGGGCGAGACTGAATGCTGTGTGATTCGGTTTTGCAGCTGGAAATACTGCGCGTGACGTTGATTTCAAGGTTGCGACAAACCTGGGACGTAGGAAGAGCATAAAAAACAGTACTGGACTGTAATGAGGGGAAGACTTAACATCGTGATGACGTTGAGCATCAAACTATTTTACCCCACCGCCGGGTTTTACTCGGAAATAGCCTCACGTGGAGACAACATCATGAGCGCGTGCAGCACTAGCCCGAACCCGTGTTCATCCCTCAGTATTAGAGTAGTTCGTGTCCCGTCGACCGAGAAGGGCGAGGACCAAACGCGCTCGATCAGACACTCGCAGTTGGCATCCATGAGAGTCGATATACTGCTTCGCGGAGAACGAACAATCCACACAGCCTTCCAGAACATCCACATTTGCAGAATACAAGATATCAAAACATAAAACATGTCGCTGCATATTTCAAATGCTCAGAGTCGATTCTGGGGTAATCAGCCCTGCGTACCGAACGATTTGCATGATCTCATTCAGCACACGGCAGAGTCTGGTCATAGCTTCAACTTCCGCCTCCAATCTTGGAACAACATCATGTGGACCGGCCTGATACGGTCTTTTGCTACCTGCGCGACGTAGCTCGCTTCTTTGAGTGCTGTAATCATTGAGCCTGCCGCCCGTTCACTGGAGGGAGCCGCGCTCTCGTATTGACGGCGGGCACCACCGCAGTGACATTCGCGTCGAGGAGGTACGTCGTCCATTACCGCAAGCCGCCGACCGCTGCCTCACATCAGCTTCGCAGCGCCGCCATCGCAAAGGCCGTTGCAATCATACCCAAACATTCTTATGCCCCACTCTCTAAGCAAGCGCTTCCTGTTCTAACCATGCAGGCGTCGCGCGACAGACCAATGATCAACATCGCCAAAGTGAGCGACTGGCTCACCCGCAATGCCAATGAGCAGCTCTATCCTCGCCTATTGTAAGTAGTGCAGACTGCCACTGGGTGCACTGTCGTACGAATAACCCCGCTAGTCTCATGTCACCAAACGGAACTCTACTTGCATACTCAACTCCAGTCGACATCAAGGAACTCCGCGACCAAGCTGCTCTCATCTCTATAGTGTGGAAGGAGAACTGTCAAGGCCGCCAAAAGACATCGACTACAGAGTTCCGCAAAGACTCGGCTCGCAATAATGATGTCGCATCGAATGCGTCTCACACAAACAAAGCCCCGCTCAAGACGCTCACTGTTCAGTCGCAAACTTGCAACATCCTAGTCCGCTCATTGCAACCGGAACTACTCCTGGTTCTGGTTGGCCATATTCCGCCTAAGAAGAGTCAGTCATTCAAGATCAATGCAGAAGGTGTCGGCGATCCTCGATATCCTTCATTTGATGCGGCTCCATCACGACCTGGATCCAGCTCGAATCTTTTGCAAGGAGGCGCAGCGCTCGGAGGTTCTGACGGTGCCAGCAATGGCAAAGCTGCATCCATCATGAGCAACATGAGCCAGCGCGAGAAGGATGTCCGGCTTGGCGTCCTGCATGTCCAGCGCAAGCGTTTGGACGCTCTGGCCGATTACGCTCTGCGCGACTTTGAGGGTTCCGGCTTCATCATGCCTGCCGATTCTGATCTTCAGTAGAACCAAGGATCAGCGTTGGCAGACGCAAGAAGTGGAGTGACGGGTGCCGACGTCGCACCGATCCGGACGGCCTTGTGGTCACATCAAAGCGAAAGCATCAAGCAAGATACCCGGTCACGCACCCATAGTCTTTCTCCGCCCTCCAGTCTACTCGTAGAGCTACAGGCGTCGCCAGAGGATCATCCTGTTCTTGGGCAAGTAATCGCAAAGCCATCTGGTATCAACGCGTCGAGCAGCCCAGGAAGGGACTCGAATCGCTCAAGTGGGCAGGAGGAAAGTGCTTCTGGAGGGAATTCGGAGTTATCCCCGACATCACCAAATGGTATAGCCGAGAGCAAAGGCGTCATCGAAACCGTCGTGGATAAGGTGAAGGAGTACATATCTTTTCCAAATTCTCCCGCTGTGTAGGTCAGGGATTGTTGTATTCCAATGTGTCGTCTACCAATTTCCTTGAAATGTATCTCTCTCCGTGTCTCTTCGCGGTAACCTCTTAGATGAGTCCTTTCCGAATTGTATCCAACATGGAACATCCCGGAGGCCCGCAACCTTCTCGACCGACCATATCTAGTTGTTTCCAGTACATTTTTCTCGTGCAATGTGCGTACTCATCATGTATTCCAACCCCCAGTTCTCTTTAGATCTCCTCCGCTTTGAAATATTCTGTCATCGCTGCACTTCCACTGCGACCGGTTTACGTCGTCCTTGACCGCAGTACCAGTGTTACAGCTCTATTACGTTTCTTCGTGTAGCCACGAACGGATGGCCAGCACGCCTGACCCACTGATGGGATGCCGTGTAGGAATATGTCAATATAGGTCAGGATATTGAGTTGACGGTGGCTTCATGGACGCTATTTACATCGAAAGTATAATTGCTGCAATACAACACTGTCATACCTCCACGACTAGTTTTTATCCTCTCTACCTACATCATGTCAGCACCTTCGAATTCCCGCCTCCTGCCCACGTGACGGATGAGTGACGCGGTGCAGGCAGGGTACTCCGCGCTCTATGCACACCTTCTACAGCTTCCACTGCTCGCGGTCAAATCGTTTCGGCCATACACCGGACTTGCCTGGTGCGATGATACCGTTCGGGTCCACTGCATCCTTGATGGTTTCGTTGAATCTCCTGAACACATTGTTGTTGAAGCTGTACGTGTCCATGATCTGATCCATCACTGCCAAGTGCGTGCGGTACTCGCCCCAGCCCTCCTTCGCACAGTCGTCAATCAAAGTCTTGATCAGCCAGTGAACCTTTTTCTTCTGCTCTTCGTTCTTGCGATCAAAAACTATGCATACGATATGATGCATCTCACGCATGCCGATTGTGAAGGTGCCCAGGAAGTCAAGGTCGGCCTCGAGACACCGCTTCTTAGTAATGCTGAACTGCTTCGTAGCCTCCGCGCCATTCACTGGCGCGATGGGAGAAAAGAAGAGATGTGAGCCATTAGGAAGCCAGCTGACCCAGCGTAGCTCGTCGTATGTTGGGATGCCTTGCATTGTCTTGTGTCGCGTATGCAGGATGGAGTTTTCCTCTTTCCTGTCCTCTGGGAAGTAGAACTTCGCGCCTGGAATGGCTGAGAAGCTTTGCTTGACAACCTCAAACATTGCATTTCGAATGGGCTCCGGGCCGTAGAGCGCACCGTAGAAGTTCCAGCGACCAAGATTGAGATCTTTGGCAATCTTATCGAGCTCCTCGTCGTTCAGTGGCCGATTAATGTCAGATGTGTAATGGGATTTATGGTTCAGGACTGCAGCGTCCAGCAAGATGTGGCGGATGGTGGGAACATTTTGCAGGATCATGCCCAAACGTAATGGCCGTATGATATCCACTGCCTGTTTCAAGTCTTCTTCTCGTGGGATTGTGATCAGATAGGACTGATAACCGCCAGGGTTTGGCATTAGCCACATGCCCATCTTGGTAGCGATGCCGAGATTCGACTGGGTGAAGATGCCGTCAATATATGGTCCAAATCCGTAGTTGAATAACTGGGCAGACTCGTTCCATGGCTGGTCTTCCGGTAGAGTGCCTTCTTTTGATTTGGGGTTGGGCATCGCTCCCATACCAGTCCGGATGAGCTCACCACTGGGGAGAACAAGCTCGATTCCAGAGTGCATCATGAAATGGTCTCCGTAGGGTGTGTATCCTACCCCACGTTCCAATGTGTTTCCGAGGATCGATCCACCCCCTAGATCAGGCACATCCAGCCATAATTTGTCTCGAAGGTTGTGCTCGACCAAGTATTTGTGCAGATCATGGAATGTGACGCCTGCATAATTGTCAAATGTCATGTCGAGCAAGGCCAGAAATCAAACTTACCTGGCTCGACAAGGCAGTAAGCACCCTCAACATTGACCTCTAGAATCTTGTTCATATTCTTGCCCATGTTTAGGACGACGCTACCTGAGACTCTCGGTGCTGCGCCACCATAGCCAGAATTTCTTCCAATGCTGACTATGTGATTCAAGGTCAGTCAGTGTACTTTTTCCTGGACTTGTGACTTACTCGGCCAGAGTGGGACATGAGTCTCGTTCGCGGCCTTGACAATGGCCTGGACATCGGCCACGTTTCTTGGAGCAATGACCGCGGAAGCTAAAAAGAAGTCCTGCTTCAAGACGTGATGCGGGTCGTGCGTGTAGTTTGGTTTCATGTAGTCGCCATCGTCAATCTGCGCGGTTGAAGTGATAACATCAATGTTCTCACTGCCGACTGCATCTTGGCAGGCTGACAGGAACTTATTGAAGGTCTCTCTTGTGACGTTGGGTGGAAGTACCAGGGGAGCGTACGATTGAACCATGACGAAGACTTCAACTGATGAAGAAGCAAAAGAAGGGTGCAGGCAACTTCACCCATCCGGTCGCCGGGCATTTATATACGCCTTTCAGGTGTAGAATCCCCATAGTTATGGTGGTCCAGCCATGCAGAACGCAGGCTGCCGCACCAAGGGCTTTGGCCTACCCCGATGGTTCATCCGGGGCCCCATATTCTCCGCAAGAGTCCAATCAAGCTATCAGTCTTGGATTCTAGGTCAAAGATGATGTCCACTGTCGCAAAATGATCCGCTCGGCATTGATTGCCACCACTGTGGTTGCCGATTTAGGTGACTGTGGGAATTTACCGCTCCACAATGCCCTGTGGAGATGTCCCGACCTATCGGGCGTAGCACTGGCGGCATGCCGCGCACGTGACGAGTACGCGGAGCATTGATATTACTAGCCTGCCAAAACACCAGAACCTCGTCATGTCATGGTTCGCGAAATTTTGCTACGAAGGGTCTCGCTGCACACGGTTCAGCGATGATCATCTGGGAGAGCTGCCGACATTGAAGGGAAAACCGTCCGTTCCATGATATTGGTTGGAAGAATACTAATCAGACAATGTCCAAGCTGCACACAAGAGCCGGTTTCCTTGTAGCGAATGCCGCGAACACGAAGGCAGGCGATTGTGTGGGCAGATCTGGACTAGTCCACACCATTTTGGAGCATTCGAAACAGCTGCAATGACCAACAAGTGGTAGGAGAGCTGTTGATGGCAGTTGCTGACTATGCCTTCCAAGGATTGTTTCTTCTGCACTAGTTTAGTCAAATTGTGGAGACCCCGCAGGATCGAACGGCCCCTGCCGGGTCCAAACCTCACTTCTGCAACACTCGCATATGCGGCAATATCCCATGTGTCTCCACAAAACGGGTCTCGATTGGAACTGTAACAAAAGCTGAATGCGCCATGGTAGGGGAAAAGGATCGATTCACGTGTACTTTTTGTTATCGAGGATTTACGCGAGGGTATGTGCCATTCCTTTTGCGCGACCGACTTGAAAGTCTTAACTGACATCAAGGGCATAGTGATGCTCTCAAGCGCCATTGGGGAACGTGCAAAGTCCGTCGCGAGAGGGATATTGCCGTACCAGAAGCTCAATTAAAGATCAGAGGGCGGAAACCACGAGCATGCGATACCTGCAGCCGGATGAAGCGTGCATGCACGACAGACAGACCGTGCCGGCCATGTCTACAGCGCAACTACGAATGCACGTATACATTGAAGGAGGCAAGATCTCCGTCAATCGCTCATACTGTTGTGAGTGAGCCGTCGACGATTGAGCCGGATTCTTCATCCTTTGATCTTGACATGTTTGAGTCTGTCTTCAACACCATGGACCAGTCCTCGGATCGCCATGCGTCTTCTTCTCCAACATCTCCTAATGCCCTTACCATTTCGGAGTCCCATAACCCACAAAACAACTTTGACCTCGCGGATTGGGATATTACCTGGGCCGCATATGAGGAAAACTCGTTAGCTGCGTCGCTGTTGCATCGTCCTACGGATCTCAATATCGAGGTACTCATTCAGTTCCCCTTCCTGGACAAATTTACCAAAGCCAGTGGTTTTGTCAATTCCTTCGAGTGTGGGAGTGCCGACCGCAGATCCTTGGCTGCATTAGAGTGGTCTGGCTGGGCACCTTGTGGTCAGCCATCGACGAAGCGCAAAACCTGCGATGATGCTGCTGAAAGCTGGATCGAAATTGCGGAGTCGATACTTGTGCAGAGTCCCGAGCCAAATGAGGTTGACAGCCGCAACATCGGACTTTCGCTGGGCAAGACGCACGAGATTGTATCGTGGATACGCAACGCTACCATTAATAAGCCACGTCGAAGCATCATTGCGTCGACATGGTCGATATCTTTGGAGACTATGTGCTACGAGTTCTTCAACCCAACAAACCTACAGAGGTATCTAGCACTATTCTGGACAGGCTGGTATCACAACTGGCCAACGATACACCGCCCAAGTTTTGACATCAACAACACGTCGCCATCTCTAATTGCCGCGATGGTAGTGGTTGGAGCGTGCCTGTCAGCGGACGATCGAGACCGTGCCATCGCTCAACTCTGGTTCAACACTGTCGAAGAACTCGTGTTCGACGACGATGTGTTCTCCTTGGCAGAGCCCTCACTGGTCTGGCAAACCCCTGATATGAAGAACCAGCGAAAAGACCATCTTGATGTCCTTCAGGCCGCTTACTGTGTTTGTCTGTATCAGACGTGGGAGGGTAGTAAGCAAAGCAGGAAGCGTGTCCTGCGCCAACGCTTCAGTTCCCTGGTCTTCGTACGTATACTCTGGCTGGAAATCTCGCATTGGTGCTGATGCCTGAAATAGTTGACACGCGACATTGGCCTAACGCAAGCATCGCTGAAGACGGTAGACACATCCAACTTGGAATCCTTTGATTGGGAGGAGTATATCACCCGCGAGTCTTTGATCCGGTACGTAAAGTCACTCGTATATGCTGGGTCCATGCTAACATTTGACTAGCCTTGCTTGTTATGTTTTCGCCATCGATTCCGCTTTCGCTCAATTCTACCGTCACCCACCTCGGATGACCGTATTGGAGATGACGAGTGATCTAGCATCACCAGACACTTGTTTCAGTGCAACCACTGCCGAGGAATGCTTTGTCTTTTTGAAGACGTGGCGAAGCGCATTCCAACCACCCGCCAATAATCTCACTTTGTCGGGGGCCGTTGAAGCCCTTTGTGAGCCGCAAACCTCCAGGACGCCCGAGTTCCGACGGGCCTTCGAAGCACTCAGCGTCCTAGATATGTTCACAATCGTCAGTGCATTATTCTCGCAGGTGTTTCATCTCGAATTGTCACTTGCCAAGAGTGCCGCGTCCGTGGAGGAGTCGGCTCTATCCATCGCCCTGCGGCAATGGAGAGAATTGTGGCCATCTGCAAATCGCGATGCTGAACTTGCTGGTCTAACTGTCGGCGAAGCTGCTAACCCCCACCCTCACGGACTTGGCTTCATCAAGCATGCACCCGAGTATTGGCTGCTGACCCATCTCATCCTCGAGCGGAGACTGAAGCAAGGCGAACCAATCGGAAAAAGGCTTTCGGTTTCTTACGTGGATGGCGAGAAGACAGAAATCAAAGCTTTTTTGCCAGATCTCCAAACTTTGGGAACCTCATGATGAGTAAGACCATCTCAACTGCGTCATTCGAAACGCATCTCCATTAGCCGCACAGCACGAGTATTCGAAACTGGCTTTGATCGAGGCTCATCGTCTCTGCCCACTCCACGAGGGTACTGAACGATGACATACGGACTTATGTATGTCAAGTATGCATCACAGAACGAAAAGGGGGCCAAAGAAGACTGACTGTCAGCGAGACTGCCACAAATTTCAAGAGACAGTCATCTTGCAACGCATCGCGACATTCTCAAGGACGAAATACTTGTCCGACTACGCTACGGAGAGCCCATGATCCTCCTTGCGGCACTCCAGCAGGACCAAGACGCGCGAATGCCATCACTTTCAAAAGCTGAGAGCATTGGTTTAGAGCTTTCACACAGGGTTACGATATAAAAATGGCCTCGTAGCGGTCGCCTTCCAGAATCGGGGAGAGAAATCAACGAAACATATATCGGTGCAATGCCAAGTGCGAGGCGATGCATGTCTTGTACAAAGCCTCTCATGTGACAGGAGATGCGGTCTCGAGCACGCACCTTGGATTCTTGATATCCGCGTAGTTGTGTTGATACTGAACCCGTGGAGGAGTGTGCGAGAATATATGTCATTAGCGGCATTAGTTGCTATAGATAGGACCGGAGCCGATAGGTAGGTAGCATGTTGGGGAGAGTGAAACTTTCTGAGCATACGGTTCTCGTGAAGCTTTGCACTGTCCGTACTCCCTCTCTGAAGTGCCATGAGATCGTCCGATCGTATGAGTTGTGGTAATAGAAGTCAGGTCCTAAGAGAGTCTGTAAAGTTTGCGTCACACAATGGCGAACACTTGATCTTGAACGTTTGGTATTCTGACATAGCTTAATTCGACTTTTCCTTATACGCCTCAATCCATCAGGCCCCAATCCGTCTAGTCGTGGTATCATTCCGGTGCAACGCGTCGTTTCAAGCACGGCTCATGTTTGCACCCTCCTCGGCCTTCTGCAGTCCGTACTTCTTCAGCCTGATGCTCTGGATGGCAATGAAGCCGGTCGTGTCCATGGGGCTGAAGTTGTCCAGAGTGTCCATGGACGCCTCCTCCTCAGAGTAGAGCTTCTCCGTCTGGCTCGAGCGACCGAGCACATAGGCATTGCCCTTGTACAGCTTCAAGCGAACCTCACCGTTGACACGGCGCTGGCTGAAGAGCAAGCTGTTCTCGATAAACTCGCGCTCCGGGCTGAAGTACATGCCGTTGTAAAGCTGGTAGCTCCAGTTGTGCGAGACGAATTGATCGCGCAAGTTGCGCACCTGGGCGTCCATGACAAGACCCTCGAGATCGAGATGGGCGAGGCGGAGAATGGTCATGGCGGGGGAGTCGTAGCAGCCGCGAGACTTGAGACCAATGAAGCGGTTCTCGACAATGTCAATGCGGCCAATGCCGTGCGTGAAGCCGAGCTTGTTGAGCACGGTAAAGAGCTCGACGCTGTCGGTGTAGGTCTTCTCGGGCGTGACGAGCTTGGACGGGATGCCCTTGTCGAAGTGAAGGGTGATGTCGGTGGGCTCGTTGGGGGCAGAGAGGGGCGACTGGGTCATGGTCCACATGTCGTCGGGTGGGGAAACGTCGGGGTCTTCGAGGATGCCTGGACTTGTGAGCAATGATGACTGCATGAGAGGTTGGCTTGGTACATACCAGCTTCGTAGCTGCAGTGGGCGAGGTTGGCGTCCATGGACCACGGCTTGGCCTTGGTCGACGTGACGGGGATGCCGTGCTGCTCGGCATAGTCGAGCAGGTCCTGTCGGCCCTTGAAGCGGTCGCAGAACTCGGGCAGCCTCCAAGGGGCGATGACCTTGATGTTGGGCTGGAGCGTGTAGAAGGCGAGCTCGAAGCGGACCTGGTCGTTGCCCTTGCCCGTGCAGCCGTGCGAGACGAAGCCGCAGCCCTCTTGCTGCGCAACGCGGATCTGTGCGCGGGCGATGACGGGGCGGGCCAGACTGGTGCCGAGCAGGTAGCGGCCCTCGTACGACGCATTGCACTGCACGGCACGGAAGCAGAGCTCCTCGACAAACTCCTTCTGCAGGTCGAGGATGACCATCTTCAGCGCGCCGATCTTGAGCGCCTTCTTCTCCACCTCATCCCACGGCTCCTCCTGGCCGACATTGGCAAGGAAGCACACGACCTCGTAGCCCTCCTCTGCAATTGTATATCAGCTTAGTAGCCGTGGAGTTATTCGACGTCTGGCGTACCGATCAGCCATTTGAGGATGGTCGACGTGTCGAGACCGCCTGTGAGTCAGGTTAGTGAATGTTCATTCTGCACCACATTCCCATTCCATGCATGCAATTGAGACTTGTGCATGAGGGAAGCCTCCATCTGACGTACCGGAATAGGCCAAGCAGACGCGTCCTTTTGTCATGGTTGATTTTGGCGTGGTGTGAGTGTTTTTCCAAGGAAGTGAGGGGACGGCAATGGCAGAAACTGGGGAAGCGGTCTGATAAGGTTCCACGATAACGAACTTTTTTGACGTCCAAGCTCCCCGGCGGGCCGATCATCGGGAAACCCAGCACTCAGCCCTGCAGCACAACGGGGTATGTGGAAAACTTCAGGCATGCATGAGCTGTCGCTGAAAATTTCGTTTCATTGCCACTATCTCGTATGCAGTCGGTCATCGAAAATAACAAGGTATGCGAGATCCTGGTATCAAGTATCGCTTACACGCCGTCCATGCAATGCCCTGCCATCAGTACCCAACGCCATTCTTCGCAGGAAAGCTCGCCATTGGGGAGTATCAGTAGAAGCAAAAAGTACACACGAAAAATGCAGAGACAAGTGGAGTCTCAAATGAACAAGTAGCGCAGACATCGCTTTAACGCCAACATGATGCGATGTTGCAAATCGTATATACAGCTCGACAGGTTCGAGTTGTGTTGTGGGATAGACAAGAATACTAGAAGGCACCGCCGGCAACCCTCTCGCGCTCGTAAAAGACGACATAAGCCTTCTCGTTCTGCAATCGATTCTGCGCAGACAGGTTCGCTGGCTCAAAGTCGGTGATCTTGTCGTCGTTGAAGGACCGCCAGGTGCCCTTCGCCTTGTCTTTGACAAAAGCGATGTAATGGCCACTTCCGAGAGTTGCACCAATATGCCAAATCACAGCGTACGCGTTGTATATGAACGGGCCGTTCATGGCCGGGTCGGTTTTGATGTTATTCAACTGTGCAGGCCCATCCCTCGCGATCCGTGCCACGACATCCTCCTCTTTCGATGTGATCGGTGGCTCCATAAAGGGTCCCATGTCGAGTGATTGGAGGGGGAAGTGTACAGGCGTCCGAATTTTACGTGCGTTCTCGCCTCGCGATGCACTGAAGCGCTTAAAATGCACAACCAGCGTATCTGGCGCTCGCGTAATGGTAATTTTCTTGACAGCCTCGCGGTCTTTTTTGCACCTTGGACAGCGCCAGAGCTCGTCACCAGCCAGTCGCTCTGCCGAGCAATACGACCGTAAGCAGTCGCGGAGATCGCACGATTCAACATTAGGGATCTCTAAGCTCAAACTCCAGAACGCTTCGTATGTCGTGCTCGTTATGCCGCATGTCTGACAGCTGAGCTGCGAAGCGTGCTGGCCTGCAAACATGGCCCCAATCGGTGAAAAGTCACGGTGCTGGTAGCGGCTCCACTCAATCTTAGCTGCGTATTGCCGTGGAAGCTGCTCACGATGCAGCTCCTCCTGTTCGGTCAGTGCTTTCAGCGGCTGCCTATTCCAATGCACGTTGAGGTCTTCATGCATATAGTCGAGGACAAATTCCAGAAACTCTTTGGCGTCTTGTTGTTCGTCAATGCCCCACTGAGAGTTAAAATGCCCGCAAATTCGCTATATGCCGTTAGTAGGGCGCGCTACACAGATGGATCAATGACGTACCCTGAAGGTGCTTGGTCGCACGGAGCTGACATCACCCTTGAACAGATTCGACACCAGTGTTGCGTACGCTTCAGGTAGAATGCCTTTGGTCCCTTTCCAGTTGTCTCTTTGCAAATCTCTCTGGTATCTCCCTGTCAAAAATAAATCAGACAGCAGCAGGTGGCCGCTCAAGCACTGAACCACCGAGTTCATGTAGCACGTGACGCCAAAATTCAGTAGTCCAGTTCGATGCATGCGAACATTGGTGAAGCGAGGCTGTGAGATGTATGCGGGAGGCTGGCTGCCACGACCCTGTGGAGCTACTTGCCGTTCATGAACGCCGCCGTAGCTAACTCGAGGAACAGAGGGTGCTGGCCGTGAAGGCGCAGCAGGTATCGCTGGCGCAACATATTGGTTGTTAGACGGCGGCCTCGACAGGGGGTACATCATTGATTGCTCTGGCTCCACCTCGGGATATCGTCGCAAGAACTCTTCAGTAGTCCTGTAAAAGGGTGAGGTCGGCTCGTCTTCAAGCCCATCTGCTTCTAGTTGCTCGACGAGAGCTCGGCCTTTGCGAGCTTCCTCGAGCCACTTCTGTTCTTCCTCCGGGTCCATGGGCACGAATTCTCGCCTTCGACGTCTCTGGATATTGACTCTGGCAGCATGACTTGCTGCAGGTGATCTCCGTATAGCACGAGCTCTTGTCTGACCGCTGGCAACCAATGCCGATGTTGTGGACATCTTCAGTGCCTGCGTTCCGACGATATCAACCCATGCGTCCAGGCCACCCTTGAGCAGCACAGGCGGACGTTTCAGAGGCTTGTCAACATTGAACTCATGCAATGTGTCGAAAAGTCGCTTGAGAGCTTCTTCGGTTTCGCTTCGACTGTGCTTGGTCATAAAATCCGTGTTCCTGGTTGATTCATCATAGTAGACGATCACGTCGTAGTCCTGCCGCTTGTCGAACATATCCACCTCTTCGTCTGGGCTGATGACCAGCCGATCCTGGAGCTGATCCGCCGAGTAACCGTCCCGCAGCGTCTCCGGCTCTATGCATATGATATTGCGTGCATAGATGTGTCCCGAGTCGAATTCTGCGCGGCTTCGCACGTCAATGAGGAGCACTTTGAACATGCGGATGTAGTCGTAGAGCTTTTCGGCGTCAATCTCCAGCTCTGCAGGCTTGCTGACGGATCTCGTACGCGCCGGTGGTTCGCGTGTGGTCTGCTGGGCAGGGAAGTATGAACCAGATACACCGTTTGCGTTGGGGGCGTGATTAGATATGCTCGAAGCAGCGATTGAGTTGCTTCTACCTCCAGTACCATTCATGCTCCTCGGCGTGCTACGTGGCGGATTGATGCTCGCAGGATTGGAGATGTTTCGAGCCGGGCTATAGGTCGGACTGGGCTCCTTGGGCAGTGAGGCTGCAAAGTGCGTGTCGAGGGGCAATTTAGGCAACGGAGGAGGTAGTTTGGAGGTCGGAAGTGGCATGTCACGCGGCCCAGTGAGACGATTCGATGTCTGATAATCAGCAGGTGAGGGCATTTTGACGGAGAAGTCCTGGCTCGAGCGGGCGGAGGATGTGTCGGCGCCCCGAAGGTTGGCAAAACGTGTGGCGAGGTCGGTGACGCCGTTTGTGGGAGGAGCACCCTGGTGCATTTGGCGGGCTTGAAGGTTCTGGGGTTTGGGGTGTACCAGTGGCTTCTTGCGAGGGGACACGTGAGGAGCGGGCGATGGCACGCCTGGCGCTGGCAGCGTGGTGGGGACGCTCGGTAGCATGAGCTCGTCGTCGCGCCTGGGCAGGCCATTGCGCGAGCTGGGTCGGGACAGCGAAAGTGACGATGTGGAGCGGCTGTGGTAGCCGCCGTTTCGGAGGTTGTCGTTCTTGATAATCTCCTTGATGCGTATAAAGCGTTCTTCGTTCGACTTGATCTCCTTGACTAGATCTTTGAAGTCGCGATGCACCTGGCTGCGGGTACCTTCGACTTTCTCGTAGTAGTCGCGGTGTCGCGGGATCAGTTCTACGGTGATTTGGAAGGCGACGAGGTATTCCCAATAAGCGCCAGCAACGGGACTGCGGCTGTTGAGCATCAACTTGGCGTTGTTGAAGTGGTAGCGGCCTTGGTCCAGGATGTGCTTGATCTGCGAGCAGTCAGTGAGTGCAGGTGCCGGGTGCCATTACTTTACACACAGAGTGATGCTTGAGGCCTTCGACATACTCGGAGGCGGAGGCGACAATCTCAGCAATGGGCGGATACTGGCCGCCTGCATGCGAGTCACCTGCCCCGTCACTGCCATTCCAAGCATCTGCGTCAGTGCTGTGAGCGCCATTGGCGTGGCCGTTCATGGCGCCGGCGGGGAGGACGAGGGCGAGGGCGAGGGTCCTGGGGGCGGCAGAGGAGCAGCTGCACTCGTTACCGCACGCTGCAGATTAAGACGTCGCGCATAGTCGGGCGGGGAGCAGGGCGGCGGTGACAGGTATTCGCGGATGATTCGTATGTCTCTGGGCGGTGCTGGTATCGGTGTCGGTGTCAGTGTGGTGTTTGGCGGCGGGGGGGTGCTGTGTCTTGGTATGGAGGGAGAGTCAGGGCGCGATGGTGGGTGTAGACTGTGGGGAAGACGGGCCGTGACGACACTGGTGCTGTGAAGGGCATCACCAAAGCAAGTGTCGCGGTCTGCGGTGAAGGGTGAGGCGATTAGTGGACATTGCAGGGTTCCGTTCCGCATGCTGGGCTTAACGGCGGCGGGCGATGACGCCGGCGGACACGGACATGGATGTGGGAGCCTCCAGGCAGTTCAGTGGCTTGCTAGCTAAGCAGCAACACCACCACCACCCACGCACCACGCCCCTGCAGCACCGCTACCGCGTCTTGTCGCTCGAGGAGCTCTAGAAGAAGCTGCTAACACGCCGCATAGTGCACAATAACCCAAGACACAGCGCCTGCCCCCGCTGACTGCGAGGCCGCACTTCACCATGGCGGGCTGGTTCGGGTCGTCGACCAACAGCGCGCTCGACGAGCAGATCGAGCGCGCCACCTCGTCCAGCTTGTATGCGCCGAATGCAGCATCCCGCCAGCTGCAGAACCCTCGGCTGACTGTGTGCAGAGAGGACATGCCCCTCAACCTCGAGATCTCCGACGTAATTCGCTCCAAGACGGTGCAGCCTAAAGATGCCATGCGCTCGCTGAAGAAGCGCATCGGCCACAAGAACCCCAACGTCCAGCTCGCCGCCCTGAACCTCACCGACACGTGCGTCAAGAACGGCGGCGCCCACTTCATCCAGGAGATTGCATCGCGCGAGTTCCTCGACAACATGACGTCGCTGCTCAAGGCCCCGGCCACCATCGCCCCGAACAACGACGTCACGAACAAGATGCTCGAGCTGATACAGTCGTGGGCCACGGCCGCCGAGGGCCGCCACAACCTGGGCTACATCAACGAGGTGTACACGAGCCTCCAGCGCGAGGGCTACCAGTTCCCGCCCAAGGAGCACATTGCTAGCAGCATGCTCGACAGCAGCGCCGTGAGTGCGATCGTCACAAGACTGCGTACCTTTGCTGACCCAGCCACAGCCTCCCGAGTGGACCGACTCGGACGTCTGCATGCGATGCCGAACCGCCTTCACCTTCACCAACCGCCGCCACCACTGCCGCAACTGCGGTAACGTCTTCTGCGGGTCATGCTCGAGCAAGAACATACCCCTCCCTCACCTTGGCATCATGGATCCCGTGCGTGTCGACGACGGCTGCCACGAGAAGCTGACGCTGCGGTCGCGAGGAATCTCTGCGCCTCGCCCCTTTGACACCACCACGACCAAGCCACCCAAGACGCTGTACCAGGGCTCGATGGAGCCGCGGAGCGCACGCGTGGACGACAGTTTCGACGCAGACCTGAAACGAGCGCTTGAGATGAGTCTAGAAGATGCAAAGGGCAACAGCTCGTCAGGCTTCGTGTCGCAGTCGCACTTGCAGTCGCAGCCGAAACCCAGCACCAACGGAACATCGAAGAAAGACGCACAGGAAGAAGATGACCCCGACCTGGCAGCTGCTATTGCTGCCTCCCTAGCGGACATGGAAGAGCAGAAGAAGAAGTATGCCGCGACGTTCAAGCAACAGACTGCCAATGTGGACTCTACCACCCCGTTTGTGGCTCCCAAGAACGACTACGAGCTGACCCCAGTCGAGGCCGAGAACATCAACCTCTTCTCCACCCTAGTAGACAGATTACAACACCAAGCTCCAGGCACAATACTGCGAGAGCCGCAGATACAGGAGCTCTATGAAAGTATTGGCAAGCTGCGACCCAAATTGGCTCGGACGTATGGAGAGACTATGAGCAAGCATGGTGAGTTTCGTTCCAGCATATCGAGACCAGAATGTTTCTAATTCATGCAGACACACTCCTTGACCTCCACGCCAAGCTATCTTCGGTCGTCAGGTACTATGACCGCATGCTCGAGGAGAGACTTTCCAGCACGTACAACCAAGCAGGAGCCATGTATGGTCTACCCGCATCGGCGCAGCGACCAGCATCCAATCTGTACCCAAGTATTCAGGCCGGAGCATCAAACGGACCAGTTGGCGAGAACTACTACACCGGCAATGCAGCGCCGTCTGATGCATACGGTCGACCGCAATCGCAATATGGTGGTGGCTATCAAGCCGCACCGCAGCACGCGTACGCACAATATGACAAACGCGCTGCAGCGCCATCCTACGCTCCACCTGATCAATACCCGCCAGCGCAACAACCATCGCAACCATATCCGAATCTTGCACAACGCCCGCCCAGCACGACCTACCAGCAGTCCTCACCACAACTTCAACGTCAAGTTTCAAATCAGCAATATCCTCCACAGCAAACACCTTACCCTCAGCAGGCCCCTTCCACGGTGTCTGATGCTGAGAGCGCCAACTTCTACTACGGCGACAACACCCCCACACAACCATCGCAACCACCCCTGCAGCGTACACAGAGTTATGCATCGCAGCCGTCACAACAACAGCCTCCGTCGCCGCAAATGTATAACCACGCACCTCCGCAGCAAACACCGTTATCGCCACCAGCTCAGCCTGCCGGTGCGTGGCAGAACCCGCCTTATCCTCGGCAGGACCAGCCTCCAAACTGGCAACAACAAGACCAAACCCAACATTCACAACAACAAGCGCCTCCACAACCGCATCAGTCCGCAACCCAGAGTCAGCCGCCCCAACAAGCGCCGCCACAGCAGTACTGGCAGCAGCAGACGCAACAGCCGCAACAGCAGCCGCACAGCCAGGCGTGGCAGCCTGCGCCATATGCAACGGGAGGTTATGGACCTGAAAGCTTCCCTTCTGCGCCGCAAAATCAGCTGCCGCAACAGAAGGTTGTCGACGAGCCCTTGATTGATTTGTAGATTGTATTAGCATTGTATTCTGAGCATGAGCGTCAAAAGGAGAACCGCACGTTGTGCGGAACAGTCATCAAGATTGGCTGAAAAGAAGCCCTTCGCAAATGAAACCCATCTATCAAACACGAGAATTGCTGAATTGTGACTGTTTCCGAGCTTGATTTCGTATCTACACGCTTCGTGTCTATTTACTCGTCGTCATGCCGTCTCGCTTTTAACTACATGGAACCCATACGTTCTGCCACACGCCAGCCCTACACTATACAAAACGAAGTGAACAGCAAAAGTCCAAAGAACAGAGAACAGGTACAATCCTCAAGCTTGTGCCAGGAAGCGAGGGTGGGGAATAAAAACGACAATTGTCGAAGCGAACTGCCACTGCCAAAAAAGTGTGTGAATAAGAATTAAAACACCAGAAACACCGAGTACGACCGCGCGCCAAGTTGGGGGTCAAGTACTATGCCGCATATTGGAACGCCGGAAAGTAAGATTCAAAGGCGAAATAGGTTGATGCTCCCTTCCAGTTGGGGAGAGGTAGAGGATATGTCGAGAGGTAGATGTTGTATATTTGAGTTTTGGCGCGGTGATTGGACGGTCCATATAGGCATTCGTCCTTTCGAATCGTGGTACGGGACGTCTGCCAACCTGGTAACAAGTTCCTAAGCCTGAACGGTTTGGTTGACTTGAGAGGTGTAATCCACCTCTTCGCGGTGCAGCCACCTTCGTGTGGAAGTTCGATCCTTACAGAACCGAAGGGGGGCCAAGGGCCTGATGCGTCCAATCGGGCCGACATTTATACCAGTTCAGGCCAGTGGTTGTAAGGCATCATGACGCCAGGACCAGTCCACTTCTCGCCGTAAGGATTGACACGCGTGCCAGCAAAGAAGCCGTCTTGTGCTTGCTCGAGTATCGATATCCAGGATGAAGGTTCAGGGTGCTTGAGCCACTGCGAAGAAAGTGTTAGCGTAAGATTGGAATGGGGGTGGGGACAAGCTTACCTGATTGTGGATGTGGTATGTCCAGGCACCGCGGAAGAAATTGGACAAGGTGCGGTTGTTGGGCGGGTACTTGTCCTCGGCCAAGATGTAGTTGGAGACTACACCTGCGTTGCGTAGCTCAACTTCCTCGTCCATAGTCGCTAGGAATGAGTCTGCATGTGGAGCCTTATCACCGTGGCTGGCATGCTCGTCGTCCTCGTGTGCGCGAGCCTTGAGCTCCTTGCGTTGCGGCTCCTTGAGGTCAATCGGCTCCAGTTGTGGACCATCATAGCTCTCCCATTCGTCCTTGATAGCGCCGACTTTGCCCTTGAAGACGGCTCCGTAGTCGCGGAGGCAGGGGACAGTGCAGCGTCCTTCGCGGTCCCAGTTGAACTCGGTCCAGATGGGATCGAAGGCAGCCGTCTCGAACATCTTGAATTCCAGATCACGCCCATCTTTCCATGCCATGCGGCCAAGGACACGCGGGTGGAAGTTGACTCCCATGCGAATGCCACCGTACAAAAGGTAGGACGATAACGACGAGTTGGCAGAAAGCGACATGATGGCAGTATTGTAGTCACCAGGATGAGGATGAGCAGCCCAGCGCTCGGCAAATGCGTGCTCCTTGGGCAAGAGCAGCGGGCGCATATCTCTCAGCATGAGGACATCCATGTCGAAATATGCACCTCCGTAGATGTGCAAAACAATGAAGCGAACCGCATCCGAAACGGCGACGGGCAGGAAGGTCATCTGCTTGGGCGTGAGGACGAGCCACTGCTGGCCAGTTTTGTCTTCGACAATGTTGTCTGCAACGGCCTTTTCGCCCTGTGCATTCGCGGCTCCCGGCTTGCTGTAGTACCCAAAACCGTTCTTGTCTTCGGCATCTTTGGGCATGGGGATTCGCTTGGGGAAATTCCAGGCCTTGACAACAATATCACCTCGCTCAACAAGGGGCAAGAATCGGGCAAACAAAGCGTCCTTGGTGAGCATGTTTTCCACGGCCTTGGGGTTGCGGTCGCTGTCAAGCCACAGCCAGAGGCGAGAGCAGGCCAGATTCTGTGTGTATAGATAGCTCTTGATGAAGACTTCGACTCGCCAGGTAGCAGGGCCTGTCCAGTAGACGTGATATGGGATGATGGGACCAGGGCAAGTACCAATGCTCGAACCATTTGCGGGCACCGCCTCTTTGACTGAGACGTAGCTCTTGAGTGTGTTGCCCTGGCTGTCGGCATCCACAACGTCTGCTTCGCGTGGATCCTGTCTGCTGGCTCGATCCATCTCTTTTGGCAGGTGATAGTAGCGCTCCTCAGCTTCAGCAAAGAACTTCAGGCAGTCGAATGGCCGCCTCATCTTCTCGAGTCCGGTGTAGGAGCCTCTGCATTCCTCAATCAGCATGTCCAGATCAGCCTCGGTGTCGACGTGCGGACGGGGACCCAGATAGTCGTCCTTGACCTTGACGGCGGTGACGGGGCGGTTGAAGACATTGGCGTGCGGGTTGATGGTGACCATCTTGGCGGTGCCGGCGAACTTGACCTGGATGCCCGACTTGGTCGTCTTGATCAGCTCGGTCGGGCCTGCCTTGTCCAGAAAGGCAGGGATGCCAATTTTGCCTCGTGCGGCGACACTGGGGTCGCTCACCATGTTGATTATGCCATAGATGGCGGCGTACAGCAGCGCGGCCAGAGTGAGGTTCTTCAGCAGGGTGAAGACGGCCCGGATCTTGGAACCCTCGGCCATGGCGGTGGACGAGGGGGAGCCCCCGTGGTGCGGTCGGCGAGTTGTTATTGAAGCGGTGCCAGGTCTGCGGTGGGTCGGGGACGGTGGTGCAGCGTCGAGGTGCGGGCGAGACAGTGTCTTACAGCCACCACGTTGGACGGTGCTACGGCGTGTCGCGCTCGAGGGGGTGCAGACGACGTAAGATGGCAGGCGGCCGTGGTGAGAGTGGTGAAGGAGTTGTCGTGTCCCGGGGCAGGGCTGAGCGGCGCGGCGTATGCGCTGTGCGGGCCTGAAGTCGCTCGTGTCCAAGATGCGAGGCAGTGCTGTGGTGCAGGAGCGGGCCGTGAGCGCTGATCGGGTCAGGGGCCAGGCAGGTGGAGCAGCGCAACTTTCGCAGCCAAAGGTCCAACGCCGTGGGATGTGAGCAGCGCACAGTAAGCAAGAAACAGAACGACGCGGAGGACGAGGACGAGGTTACAGAAGCGCACCCAGCGAGCGGCGCATGCAGAACTGGAACCAGGCCGCGGGCGCTGTCCAGCTACTTTTGGCCCAGCAAGCCCCAGGGTTGGACTAATTTCCCTGGCGCAACGCCGCACAGTGCCCCGACCGCTGCGGCCATGTTCCCCTGACGCCCGTTCCACGAGCAAAAAATCCTCTCCGCAGACACTCCGTATCGGGTCCAAGATGCGATACGAGGCCGCTGGACGCTTCTCTCCCACCGTCCATCGCACCTTCAGAGAAGACCCGTGTATTACGCCTTCCTCCTCCAGGGCTTGGCAAGCGACGACGGCAAGTGCAACCCCACCACGCCAGCAGGAGCCGATCCTGCAACGCTACGCTACCCCAGCGCAACACCCAAACCATCTTCGCGTGTTGAGGCCCTGTTGATGCCGCTCCGCCTGCGTGCGAACGCCTTCATCGCTCGTCCAACCACATGGCTGCCAGCGACGCGTCACGGCTGCGTGGGCGCACCCCTCACCCGAGCCCTCTCAGCCGTTACGCCTGCCCCGCGTCGTGAGCAGTTCAGTGTGCCTTGTCGGTCCAACGGCTCCATCACAGTCGAGTAAGTCGAATCCTTCCTTTAAAGGGACGTCTTTGTTGTGTGTCCTTCACTGCATCCTTAGTTGCCATGGCGCTTCGTGTGCTGCACGATGACCTCATAGCGGCACGCCTTGCTCAAGTCGGTATTGCATCCTGGGCCGTTTCGGTTGCCTCTATCGATCATTTTTTGAGTGCAGCAACGGAAGCGAAGAGACCCCTGCTTTGAAAGTCTTCTGTCGAGTGCGCACCAACATGTTGAGCCATTGTTGGTCACGGATCTTGAACATCAGATGCAAAACTACGCTGTGCTCCCTTAAAGGCTGACAGTTTTCATGCAGCATCTTCCATGCATCAAAGCCTTCACCACCAGTAATTGTCTACCTGCCCTCGGGACCCCTAGTGACCCTCGGCCCTGACGAAGAGGATGCAGTCATTACCGCTCTGCAACAACACTCGGAAGCGACAATTGCACGCATCAATTATCGCGCATCAACGGTTCACAAGTATCCCACGCCCGTTCACGATGTTCTCGCAGGCTTTGACTGGCTACGTGACACCTTCATCCGTGACGAGTTCAATCGCTCGTATATCGCACGTTTAGGAGTTTGTGGCCAGCTTCTTGGTGGCTCACTCGCTGCAATGCTCGCACTGACAGAATGTCGTCTTGGAGAGAGCGGTATTGGTGCCGCTGCTATCAACAACCCACTAGCAGATTGGGTCTTCCCCGAAGAATTACCCTTCGTTGGAACCACTGAACTTCCAGAGCCTCTTGCCGCAGAAGACACGGCCTTGCCGGCTGACGAAGACCCTATGAGCTCCATTGCACTTGAAGCGACCTCTGACTCCGCTCGTAAGAGCCGACTGCGCTCCAAAAAGGAAATTCCTATGACGGCGTGGCAGCGTTATAGCGCCAATCCCGTCGTACCCGTACGTTCTCTCACGTTGGCGCGAGACTTGTTGTTCCGTAAAACAGAAAACTACTTCGACCCTTTTGCATCACCAATACATTATTTCCGTTCCCCAGTCGCACAATTGGTACTCCCGCACTCAGAAGACACCTCCGCGTCTCTGCAGCCCGATATCCTCCATGATGCTGAGATTCAGATGACTCTCAATCATTACACAGCCGGTGGGGGCAGGACGTCTGCAGTACCAGAGCTGCCAACACTGACACGATGTCGAGCATACATGCGTGGCTACCCTCCTGCCGGTTCCAAAATCAACTTCCCAGCTTGGAACGTGACGACTGGCCTCGAGAGCCCTCTTTCAGATCAATCGAAAGAGATTACCAAGATGCTCAGGCGCAGCATTGCACGTCACACTCTCAAGGGCCATGCTGGTCGCACACGCTGGCACGATGCGATTGAGAAGCAGATGTACGAAGAAATTGCAGAGGAGCGCGTGCTTCTGAATGATTGTCCAGGCGTCGGGCTCTGGACCGGGAAGGCGGGTGACTTTCACGAACGGCACATGCATGATATAGGTCATTGGTTGAAAGGACAATTAGAACTCGGTGCCAGCTAAGCTGTCCAAGCAAAAGTCTCCGATAAGCACGACCATGAAATGTCTCCAGGCAGCTTCAATGGAATGCCGCCGACTCGGAGAGTTGGAATGGTCTCAGTTCATCCGCAGGCAGTCCACAAAGCCCCAATTCCTTCACAGCAGCCTCTCTGCACTCCACCTCTGGCCACAAAATCGGCAGGCCCACCTTTTCCGCCACACTGTAAACATAACTATCCAATTCGCAAGAACCATAATGCTTTGCCTCCAGCCTGACCAAGATGGTGTCTGCATGCTGCAGCAAAGGTATCTTGGACGCATCACAATCTCGGAAGTAGTATGCCATTGCGTTGCAGCGCTCTGCAAAAGCTCGTTTGAATACCGTGTCGTGCTTGAAAGGCACTAAGATTTCCAATGCTGACTGTGCACCAATTTCGAATGGCCGGTCTTCAAGACAGGGGGGATTTGGGATGGAATAGTAGATCGCACCACGGTCAGGCGGGGCAAGTCTGACAGTCACGCCGTAGCTGTTGTCTCGAACAGTCTGCTGGTTGTTTGTAACCAGCTGCGTTCGGTTCACGATGATCTCCTGCAGAAAATCGAGTCGGTCCTGGCTTTGATCAAAGTATGGAATAATAAATTCGAAGTAAGCACGCTTCTTCGACTGGATGTATCGTGGCCACGTGAAGTATGGGAAACGCTTCTTCAGCCCAAAACCGGAGAAGTTGACGCGATACTGGTCCATGCCGCCATCTTGGATGTAAAGAGGTATTACCCCCATGGCGAGCAGTCGTTTCATCCATGGTCTGTTGTGCTGGTGCCACTTCTCGTGCATGTTTTTGTAAAACCACAGCGGTGTGTGTTCCCACCTGTTGTCGTTGGCCAGGCCAATCAACCCGAACAATGTCGACCAGTCGTTTGTTTTCCACGGTCTCTCCCACTCTTCAATATTATGCCGTGGTATGGCCTTCTGAGTAATAAAGCGAGCCTTGTGACGATGGCGTGCTAGATACCATACAAGCGGCAGCCCGAGAAGGAGAAGAAGGTGGAAGGCTTGTAGGGCATATGTGTGGTCTAGGATGGAGTTCCGAACATGCGGGCCTTTCGTGTCGAGGACAGTTTGTGTGGTAGTAGCGACTGTGATGAGCGTAGCGCTGGCACTGTTCTTTGCATGATGCCAAAAGAACGGCATAGTGGGCTATGTGTGGTCGCAAGTGATGTTGTAACAGATAGGGTTCCTTCACATCTTAAGAAGGACCATTATGTCTTTACTATCTAGTGTCTTTGTCTTCAATCTGAGGCGTCTCGACAATCATGACTTTGTTTGATCCGGATGCTAGAATTAGACCGTCTTTGTTGACCTCAGCTGTCCTTTGTCGGCACGGTGTGGCTTACACGTGCTTCACAATTCGGCCTTCTCTTGTCAATTAATTACACCATATATGCAGTCATTGTGATTGAACGTGAAGGAGCTCGAAAGTCGGCCCGTGCGCAGCTTCCAACGACAACTGGGCTATGTCATACATCGACATGCCGCGTCCTACCACCTCAGTCGACTAACCAACGCGACAGAGCCCATTAGTGTCACTCAAGCTTACAACAAGTCCGCCTCATAGGCACTTCTCGAGACAAAGTTCGATTATGGCGACTTTGCTGAAAAAGAGTGTGCTCTTTGTTCACAAGGATGGATTTGCGCTGGCTCGAGTAGGAACAAATGATGAAAATTCAACAAAACATGGTTGAGCTAAAAAGGAAAGCATTGAACTCTTGTGCACGAGAGGTTGAGATCATGAGGAAAGGTGAGATCAAGAGGATGCTTTGCTGTCGCTGGAATGAAAATGAGGTGTACAGACGTAGCAATGGACATCACGGGTTACTGAGCGGATCAAGGACATTGGTGAATCCTTGCCACGATCGAAGTTCTTTGCATGTAATGCTACTGGGTGCGAACCGTTCTCACTAGGTGCATGCCATGAATGTTGGCACTTCAATACCCCTGAATTCCTTGATCGCGTCGCACAACGGGCACGAGCGCCTGAAACGATCAGTCCCAACCAGTCGTTCACAGATGCAGTTGAAAAGCGTCTCCATGCCGAAAAAGACCTAACGAGCATTTCAAAAACTTGCGCGATGTCCTCTTACTTCTTCAGTCCAACCAAAAACTCTGAGTTTGGATTATTTGTGAAGCGAAGATCATGAGCCCTGTATGCGGGGATGAAAGGCGCTGAAACCCGACCTCGTGCATTCTTACACCTCCTCCATCTCGTCTTGAAGTGGAGTTGGAATACCGTAAGAAGACGGAGAGTCGTTGATCGAACCATGATATGAACCTTGAGGCTGTACTCCGTTCCCGTAGTTCTTCTGCTGCAACTCTTCGAGTATCTGCCGGCCTTGCAGAAGTGCCTCCTTCTGCGCAACCAGATTTCGACGCTCTTGTTCGCGCTGGGACTGTTCAGCCAGAAGGCGAATAGCAGTGTGATGTCCTGTGAAGTATCAGCGAAAGTGATATGAGAGCAACTGAATATTTACGTACCCTCTGCCTCATCGTGAATACCAAGCCCTTGCTCTAGCTCATCACGAAGCTGCGTCCGGAGCTGTCGGAAGAATTTGGACTCGATTCGCATGCAAATACTGTCGTGGAAACGACGCGCCGCAATCATATAGTAGCTTGTAACGACGGCTGCGACGTCCAACTCCACGCTGTATGGCTCACGATTAAGAAGAGCCATCATCTTGGGATCTCTCAGCAGCTTAGCCTCTTCGGTAGGCGACATACCTTTCTGGAGCCTCCGGAACCGCTCCGTTTTGTACGTGTTGAAACGAGCCTTGAATCGGGCCTGGCGGTACTGTTGTGTGATCATTTCCTTCTCTTGCGCGAAAACCTCAGCATGGAAGATATACACACCTTCCATCTCGTCGCCCAGGCTTTCATCAGCCATCGTGGTGCGTTGCTGATGAAAGTTGAGGTTGAGCATCTCTTCGATGATTTTCCAAGCGGCGCCGTTCAGTTCCGTACCCTGCCACTTTTCGAAGCGTCGGTCAAATAATTCTTTGACCAGCTGTCTCAGCTTTTGCTCTAGTCCGTCAAAAAAGGCCTTGACTGGGAGGGCCCAGTTGCTGAACGATTTGAGCATCATGTCGTGCACTACTCTTGGCTCTGTGTTTCCTGGTATCGTGGTCTTTGAACTGTCTTCGAGGTGTTCAGCAACAGCGTCAAGCTGAAACTTCATTCTCTTCTCGCTGAAGTCTAAGCTAGGCTCCTTGGTGCCACTGCGATGAGTCTGGAGGGGAGAAGGCACAGGAGTGCCCTCAACCTTTCGCTTCTTTGTAGGTGTTGACGGAGTGTCAGACATCTGTGTGTCTGTGTCTGTAATCTCTCTCTCCTCCTCATCAATCACGATGGAGTCGGTCGCGGAACGACCACTGATGCCACCGAGAAAGGCGTTGCTGATGGAGATGGCGAAGAGGCCCTGGTCTCTGTTGCCAAGAGTAGCCATTGTAGGTTTTAAGCTTATGAGCCCATCAAAGAAAGCTTTGCGCTGATATTTCCACTCGTTATTCCAGCTTTTGCAAGGCCATTCGCCTTCCAGTTCTCTGCGCAGGTCTTGCGAGAAGTCGAGCACTACATCGAAGATAATTCGCGGCGCATTATGCGTGGGCGGCTTAGGGTACTGTTGCAGGTCGGCCTCGATGGCCAGCAGGCGGTCATCAATCTCTTTCTCGATGATGGGAAGCTTTGCAACAATCTGCTCGGCCAGCTTTCCAGAGAGGAAACTCTGTAGGCCGTGGGTGCCGAAACGCGCTTCGTGGGATCGGAGTGTGGTTGACCAGGGCTCCTCAGTCTCGAAGAAATACTGTTCTTGAGTACGAGCGTCTTGATGCGTAGCACCGGCTTCAATCTGGTCCTGGCCGAGATTGCGGACGACAAAGTATCCGTGACCGAGAGGAAACTTCTTGTGCTCGAGGATGTCACGAAGCATAGTGTCGCTTGATCCTTCGGGCAGTCGATCAGGCTTGGTCAACACGCCTGTAACATTAGCCATGGGTTGTGTAAAAGTTGGAGAAGTTCAGAAACGTACCGACGCATCGATCATCAGCCTTAAGCTCGCGTGCAATACCTCCAGCAACAGAGTTGGCGACATCGTTGGCCAAAGAGCACGTGACCAGTACCAGAGCCTCTTCGTCCTTGACATACTCAATGACAAGATCTCTAACGAACTTGACTTCGTACGCTGAATCTGCCTGGCCAATGATGCCTGGCAGATCGTAGAAGCTCAAGGCCGGTAGACCTGGGTGGCTGACGATGATTTCGACGATGTTAGGACTGAATTTGATTCGGTGTGCTTCAATCAGATGTGCAATGGACGGCTTCAAGAACTCTGTGTAATCAGTCAGAGGATGGATAAGGGCTGACTGGGCGCGACTGATGATGTGCTCCAGCTCGTCAGGGTCATTAGTTGACATGAAGCGTGTGTTAGTCGACTGATCCAGCTGTTCGAAACCAGGGAATCGACGCTTGAAGCCTTTGCCGTTCTTTCCATCATAGAAGAAAGTGCGCCGCAGTGATACACGAGCATGCCATTTTGCGCGAGGGTCTGCAGGGGACTCGAGAGTGATGAATAGAGGGCACCGTGTGCACGTATCTGTTGACCTAGGCGTCTTGATGCCTGAAATAGCCTCAATGACAGACGACTTTCCCGTAGATTGTTCGCCTGACATTATTTAGTGCTGCAAGATGCGGGAGCTGTACATGCGCGACCATACCTAGCACGATGACCTTGGGAAGCGGGATATCTCGGTTCTGCAAACCAAGACATTGAAGGCGGCTGATGGTCGATATCGCGTCCTTCACATGAACTCCCAGTCGGTCGACTTCGCCTGCTGCCTGCTGAATTTGATCATGTAAGGCTGGATGATCAATTAATTTGAGTGCCAGGACAGTGAAGGATCGACTTACAATTCTGGTCGCCAATATGAATAGGCTCTAGACCTTCACTCAGGCGAGACTCTACGTCGCATTGGCGGACTTCTTGTTGAGGATGGGGAGCTGCTTGGTGATTATGGCCCGACTGTCGGAGAGCATAGTTCGTGCGCGCTCCGAGTTGAGCGGCAGATGCAGGTTCGCTCTGTGAAGGAGGAGGTCTGCCCATGGGACCGCGAGCTTGAGTCCTATTCGAGCCCGCCATCTCATCTGACTGTGAGGGTAGAATTGTGGTGTGTTTGCCAAAGATTTGGTGAGAGCCCGTGGTGAGAGTCGGGCCAGGTAAAGTTGACCACGGCAGCGGGGCGGTGCCAAGCCTCTAGCGTCGCAAGCCGATGTCTACAATAGGAGCGATGAGAATGAGCACATGGCGTGAGCGGTGAAGGTGCGGGACGGGACCTGCTAACGGCCACGTGACGAGTAGGCAAGCGTGGAACGCGATACAACAAGACAAGCTGAATTAGTGCAGTCCACAAATTTAAATACGTTGATAAGCTGAAAGAAGTTGAGCGAGAGAAGACCAGGGAAGGGGACATGGCACATATCATTAAAGCTCGCTATGGTGTCGCTGGAGAAATCCCTGCTTTGGCCTGACAAAGCTCCGCTGTGAAAGCCTATCGCGCACCAGTCACGCAGAGAATGAGTAGGAAGAAAGATGAGAAAAGGAAGATGCATTTGTGAGGAGACTTGCACAGTATCCAGTGCGGATTGACCAAACTTTAGTAGAGGGCGGAGGTGAAGGTCGCGCAGGCAGGATGTGTGCTGTGCTTAAGAGTCTTCCTTGATCGATCTCGAGTATCTGATCCTCCGGAAGTTGCATGTCGCTCGAGCAGTATCACGGCGCCATTGCGTAGTTATTCCCAGTAGGTAGCAGCGCGGAGGTTGGGAACAGGTGAGGTTGTCGGGGGTGGAACGAGCTTGCGGCGGCCCGAGGTTTGGCCGGGCGGACCCGCGAAAAAGTCGATGCGCATCATCATCATTGCCGTCGCCGTGTTGCTGTTGAGTTTGAACGTCCGAACGTACCACGGCCGACCACTTGCGTTTTGCTGCTACGTCCATTCTCTCGTCGCCTCAATCTTCGCTGTCCCCACAGAAGCCGCAATGGACCACTCGCGCGACCCGTGTCCCTGGGTCATCCTCAATGATTTCGGCGGTGCATTTGCCATGGGTGTATGTTGACGCGCGAGCACTGTGCCTGCAATGCTGACCATGTCCAGGCTGTCGGAGGTGCTGTCTGGCACGGTGTCAAAGGCGTATGTGCACCACTTTGGCCGCCACACACACAATCACGCTCACAGACTGTCTAGTTCCGCAACTCCCCCTACGGCGAGCGACGCATTGGTGCCATCACAGCCATCAAAGCCCGCGCACCCGTCCTCGGCGGCAACTTTGGCGTGTGGGGAGGGCTCTTCAACACATACGACTGCGCAGTGAAGGGCATACGGAAGAAGGAGGACCCGTGGAACGCCATCATCGCCGGCTTCTTCACCGGCGGGTCGCTGGCGGTGCGCGGAGGCTACAGATCGATGCGCAACGGCGCCATATCGTGTGCTATCCTGTTGGCCGTCATCGAGGGCGTCTCAATCGGCTTCAACCGCATGATGGCCGACAACACGAGGCTCGATGCTCCCCCACCTCCACCAAGCGACGGTGGCCTTTCTTCGAGCGGCGGAGGCGGCATGGCGGTTGCTGCATGAATTTCCATTCGGCGCACACTTACCATAAGTTGGACGGCCGTAATGTCCCGAACGAACCACATATGCTTAGGAATGGTGTTTGGTTGGCTGGTTTGCATACATCGCTGACCTGGTTACGGCAGCGAGTGGCGTTGGCACTCTCCTCAGCGTCTGTGAAGTTTCTGTACGATACACCCGACATGATTTGTACAACAAGTGGCCTCTTTTCAGATGAAGGCAACGGTTCTCGATCAAGACTTTTGAGCTTTCCTTTCGCGACATCGCCTCTGCATTCATCCTTCCTTGAGCTCATCGCATGTAGATTTGGAGACCGCCGCCGTCTGTGCATGACCGAGCCGCCCTTGCAAGTGTCCATCTTGGACATCGACAGGACGCAGGAGGAGCGGCACTCCCTCGATTGTTCCATGGTTCAAGGCATCCTCGCTGGGGTGCAATCGACGCGAAACGTAATGTGCCTCCACTTTTTTTGTATGATAGCGCGGCAGCCGGAGTCCTCGACATGCATCTGGTGGATCTTGGTGTTGAGTACAAAAGCGGACAAGACCTTTAGTTCCAAAGATTCAGTATGGTAGCGCTTTGCGGCTGCGGTTCGAAATGTGAAGGGTACCATGGTTGCAACCAGGCTGCACCATGGCGCCAGAGACGCACTTGACTTCCACCTTTACTTCCCTCCACTCCAAGCTTCTCTTCTGCGTTCCCATATTTTCCCCGTCACCTTGCAATATCTCCAATCATACAATTTGCCATAAAGCATTGGGTTGAAAAGCGATTCCAACAAACACACACAACGCCCATGGCCACCTCCAGAGACGTCCTGTCGCAAGCTCGCAAAGCCAACTACTCTCAGCCACATCAATCTGGCAGTCAAGAGTCTCTAGTCGATCTCACCAACGCTCACCAACAAGTTCAGCAATGCTATCAAAATGTTCAGCCACAAAATTTACCTGCTGCACAGAGCGCGGTCAGTGATCCGAGCATGACACATGTCAGTCACCATCAACACAATGGAATACGCGTTACGCGCAATCACGCACCCGAACACAGTGGATCATACATTACGAGTAGCAGCCTACCTGAAATGCTTCATACGCGCTTTCTTCTCCAACAACCACATGGCGTACAACTCTTCGCCAGCGATATTCGACTCACAAACTCAAACCACCAGCAACCCTACGGAGCATACCCCACAGACTATCATCCACTAGAAGCAGCATACACAAGTGTTCCGCGACCACAGACAGCGGATCATACAGGTTACGATCCACGCTTTATGGTACAACTTGAACATCTTGCTTCGTCCGCACCAGCTCCACCACACTTCCTACACCCTCAAATGCTCCAAGATTCAAGCTTGCCACTTGTCAAACCCTATGCTCAGCAGTCTTCGACCCCGACATACCAGACTGCCGCAACTGTCATGTTCGAATCGCAATACAAAGAATGGCAGCCAGAGCGTAATGACCCTAGGAGCCAACCTGGGAAGGAGTATCACAAAGCGCTTTATGCACGTGTCGAGCGACCTACTTCATCACAGCCTAGGCCTCCCCATGCGAAACTTGATTCACGCGAACGTGCATTCATCAAACCAAAGTCAGCCGAGCCCTCTGTACCTCGAAAACGAAAGTTCACCGATGCTCGGTCCCACTTTTCCTTGCCATGCATCGGTCCCAGCCAAACAGTCCTCCAACCAGGTTGCGAGGAGCCATTAGGCCAGGACAACAGCTCCAGTCTAAAGCCGGTTGCCAAAACCCGCCCTGAACATTATGCAATGTTCATTGAATCTGAATGGGAAATGAGCGATGTCGTCTTCGCCAGCGACTCCTACCTGAACAACGGCCTTCATGCTGCGAGGGCGGACTCTGGTAGTTCGATTCCTAGAACAGCGCACGGCAATCCTGACATCTCTTTGTCGCACGCGACCGATCTTGTCGCTAGAGAATCATCAGACATTCGTGCAATTTGTCTCCGGGAAACGAGGCCGAATAATAGCTGCGGCGTGTCGGGCCCGAGTTTCTCATCTGTTGAAAATAGTTACGAGCCTTTGAACAATAGACCTCTCCGTCCTGAGCAGGAAAGCTTGATCATAGGTATGATGAAATTCACCGATGCTGAAAATGTTGGTCCGGCGCCACATGATATGTACGAGCATTTTCGACAATTGGTGCAGGAATGCGACGAGATTACTGAGAGACAGGTAGCCAGGTGGGATAAGGAGAGGATTGCCAGAGCAAGAATTGTGGATAATTCAGAAGAAGGTTGATTTGACAAGTACTGGCGGTCGAGCATAGTGCCGTGAGACGAGATGCGACTCATCTTTACCCCATATACGTAGCATGAGACATGTTAGCCTCAGCCAACAATGTGGCAATTCGTATATCATCTTGCACTTGCAATGATTAGTCCTGGTAGTCTCGCATACTCAATGTGACATATTTCTCTCAAATTATGGCAGCGCAACAGTGCTCTGCCGAGCTCTGCAATGCGGACTAAAGTTCAAATTTGCTGTAGTGCAGAAAACCCAACCGTTTTGCCCTTATGTTTTCCTGACTTTTGTAGCTACTACTATAACTCTTTCAGACTGTACAGCCCTCTTTCTGCGAGCGAGCTAAAGGCAACCAGATTTCGCTCTATCGGGCATAAATTGATACGAAGTTGCGCACTCGGTGCTTACTGAAGATGCCTTCGTGCGTCGGGTACTTTGCAGCAACCAAGACCGAACCGGGGGGCAAGCATCATCTCCCGAAAACGTCAATCATTCACCCAAGCTGCTCTACACGTGGCTTCGTATACCGGAAGATTGACGTCCAACAAGAGTCGCCTTCGTCAGTGAGAAGTTTGTGATGTTTTAATGCGATTGGGGTCCCTGCCAGCAGGGAGCATCTTCTATGCACGTCGCGCGACACAATTCTCTGCATTCTTGAAGAAAAGAAGCATCGTGGACATCAGGTACATTGGAGATCTATGTAACCCGAGTTAGTTTGATGATATCATCTGGAATAGACTTAGTGCGACACCTGTGCTCGGTCACTTGACGCTTTTGTAAACTTTAGGTGAATTATCTACGACAAAAGAGTTCTGCCATGCTTCGACTCTCTCAAACTAGCACTGTTTAGCTGTAGTCGTGACAGTCTTCAATACCATACGTGCCTATCACGAACAATGTTGCTCTGCTTTATGTCAACAATGATGATCAGGTTTTCACAAAGCTCACCCAGACACCACATTACATTGCGTTGGGACGCAAATTCAACAATCTTACAAAGTCACTCTCCACCTTAATATTGTKTAGTAAGGCAACAGTAGTGGTAGAATAGCACTGTGTCATCACATGAGTGATGAATACTGGTATATATCACTTCATTGGACTTATACCCTGTTTCATCATCTCGATATACAACAGCACAACACACACGACACACTATAGACAGCTCTGAACCAACAAGAACAGTAACAGAGCATTTCTACTGTCAGAGCAGACCGCAAGTTTACTAAGTCTCATCCAAGAACTATGCCATCGTGGTTTGATTACTCGTCCAATTCACGGTCCTCACGTCATAATGGCGGTGGAAGCGGCAGCTATCGCTCTGACCAATACGACCGTGGTTCTTCAGATCGATCTGGCTTGGGTGAGCATGGTTACGGTCACGCTGATCGTTTTTCCCAACAGTCTCGATACTTTAATGACCATGCTGATAGCTCAATCCGTCGAGCTGCCTCGACCCGTGAAGCTGCTAGCCGAGACGTGTCGCCACCTCGTTCGCGGGCAGAACAACCACGGTACGCCCACGACTCACGCATAGATATCAGCGAACATCGTAGTATTTCGCCATTGGGATCATCTCGCTTTGAGCGACCTTGTCAGTACACAAATACAGATACTACCTCTAGCTCGCTACGTCGCGCCGCAATGACACGAGAGGTTCGTGAGATGCCCCATTACGGCTACGACGGCTATCACGGCAACTCCGATGCCACCAACGGCTACTCATACAATTCCGGTGCAGGAGCCGGTGTATCACGTAGCAATGCTGTGCGTGGTCGAACTACAGATCGTGTCACTGGTTATGGAGGTGGAGCTTCGGATGGTCGCTACCAAGAGGCTCGACGACAACAACAGCGCGGCTCTAATTTCCGTAGCGGTGGCTACTCAGACTGGGAGCATTACTGAGTTCCCCTCGACATACAAAATCGTCTGTCACGAGTCAAAGTTTCAAAGAGTATTTCGTTGTCGTTACATGATGTTGAATATAGGTCCGTTCCCGCTACTGTCTCGGCTGCTCTGCTATGTTTGAATGCTTTAACCTTGCGAATCAGTCATTAAAGCTACTTGCCTACTTGTATCATTACAATCAAACATTTCCTTGGTGATGTGAATCGCTTTCCGTTGAACAAAATGTTATCCATTTAGAGCTCAATGCAGCATTCTCAAAGATTGGTGCCTGGCAGCTCGCCGCCTGATCCAATCGGCCTTGTTCGATATGTATTAACTAGCTACTCGATTGCACGCTTAGTGTCATACTTATCTCTACTTCTGCATCGATTCAACGTTGAAAGCATATTGTCGCGAGATCCTTAAGCAGACATTCAAGCCGCAGCGGAGCCAAATGAGAGTGAGAATTTCGAGTCGCCGAATCACGATCTGTATCAATTTTCAAATTGAATCGTCGTTAGATTAGAAACCTCATGGTCACACGAGCCGAGTCAATTGTCGAGTGGAAAATTTGGGCAGTATGCAACTTGACGACACCAACGAGCTAAGTAAACTTTGGGTTTGAATCAGTTGATGTCGGACGGGCACGCTCGCAGTTTCAGAACGGCTCCAAGCTCGAGGCTAAGGACGAAGGTACAGAAATGAGTAGAAGAGATTTTGAAGACGATGCACAACATTTCTCGCCAGACGAGCCCTCATCCATTTGGTATTGTTACGCGACGCACCTACTTGACGTCTCATCTAGTGCATATTTTACTACTGCAAATTGAAGCATACATGAGTGCGCCTCGGTCTGAATCGATAATAACACTGGCCAAAATCCTGGGGCCCTGAGCCGATACACAGCATCTTGCTAGCAGATGAATAGGTCGTAGGCATCCTTTTTGGTGCTAGGGCTGCTGAAATCCTCCATCGATTCCGGAATGTTGAGGTCATCTCACGATGTGCCGCTGCTAAGTCCAGCCAGTCAGAAGCATCACCCGACTGGATGGAGCCAACTGATGATGAGAAGACCGACATCGCTCAAGTCAATCGTATGCCAGACAAATGAGTTGACCACAGTCAGACGCGGTTGGTTTAAGCTGATGCAACGATGCAGCAGACGATGGGCTTCGTCCAATGCATGACTATTGTTAGCACAGCTGTGCACTCTGTTGCCGGGCAGTATACGCATGGTACCATACCTCTTTTCTTCATGCCCTTAACCACCTTGCGATAGCGGATTATGCATGTTCGCTAGTTGCTACCTCCTTCGAGACAGTTGCGCTGAGCTGGCGGTTCTGGAGCTAGCTTTTGGAGCTCCCACTGCCATCGAAGCCTCTGTCCAACTTCTTTAATGCTTCCTCAGCCTCAACTGCGCGCTCTTCTCCAGCTCTCAAGCCTTGTCGCGGCAGATCTCGCATTACTTGTTGCACTAAATCTTCCAATGCTTTTGGGTCTTTAACACCAATGTCGATTTTGTTTTTGCTTTTACTGACTTCCCGCGACGATAATGGCTGCTGCTGAGACTGGCGCTTCCGCAGCATAACTTGACCTTTGCTATCCATGTACGTCTCATATCCTTGCTGATCGAGGACCTCATCTGGGACACGGACATTGACTGGTGCCTTGGATGAACTGGAAGTCGCGGCAGACTCGGTAGAGGCAGCGCTCTTGGACTTCTCTTGAGTGTACCGCTCGAGGGCGCGGATGCGCTCTTGGTTCTCTTTATTATTCTCCATAAGGAAGCGGAGACACATGATGGCGTGTTCGCGAATATAAGGATTGTGTTCATCGTAAGAACAACAGTTGAGGACTGCCTCAATACCTCCTAGGGGCCGAATTTGATCTTGAACGTGCTTGTTCTTCCATACAAGAGAGCTTAGGACCAATACCGCCAGCTTTTTGAGATTCCGCCATTCAAAGTCTGAAGGTTCGTCTGCCGCTTCATCCATGTATGGCCTCGGCGATGGGGAGGTTGGCGGAGGTAGGTATGGCTCTGCTGCGGCAGCTATGGTGTCGTAGGGTCGTTCAACAGCAACGGGCTGCGGTTGCTGAGGCTGATATTCGTTTGGAAGAGAACTCGTAGATTCTGCGGGTGTGTGCTGAACCGGTGGAGATTGTGTATGGTGCGCATTTCTCAAAGGCGGCACCGATAAGTTGCCCTTTGGGATAGCAGCATCCAACTCTTTGAGTAACGTGACTAGTTCAGTAGCAATCTCCCAATTGCTCAACATCTTCTTCCATGTCTCGTGTTCGGTCAGGATGGCGAAAAATTCGAGGTACTGGTATACGCCCTCGTACATGCGTTCCATATCCCAGAGATTGAGTGGGAAGTCCTCGGCGTGTGCGTGACCAGCACGGATCTGGCCTTGCAGGAATATGAGGGCGCAGGTCTGAGGAATGATATGGCGCCGAAATTCAGTCAACAAGAAGTTGACCATGTGCACGTCGCCCTGGTCGACCTGTGGGTAGTGCGCCTTGTGCAGTCCTTTTGTGGGCTGTGCCCGCGCCTGTCGTGCACGAAAAATGTTGGTAAGTAATTTCATGATTACAGCTTGCGCCGGGGAAATGATGTCTTTGGACCTGCCTTGTTGTTAGCTGTCATCTGCCTTCGTACAGCATTTACGTACTCTGACTCTCTGAAAGCATGGTAAGCGAACGGCAGCAGCTGATTCGCTAGTATGGCTTCCATAATTTTGACCATGAACTTGAAGTATAACTCTTCCTCTCTCAAGTCCCAAGCAGCGACGAAAATCAAAAGCTCGCGAAGCAGATTGCGGCCATTGTCTTGTGCCAAAAGCAAATGGCAGCGCACGCCGTGCATGCTGCGCACACTGCTGAAAACAGTTGGGTCACTGTGATAGCCTGGCTGCCCTTCCTGTGGTTCCACGATGCCAGCCATGATGATCATCGGTAGTACCTCAATCTCAGTGGGTCCTAGAATGAGAGGTACATCTGTGAGCAAGCCACGTCCCTCATCCCCGGGGATATCGTCGTAGTCGTCATCATTGTCATCGTCGTCCTCTGGCGGAGGGGATGTGGGCGAGGCTACATCACTGATTAGCCCTGACGGACGGTCTGGGTCTGGCTCGAGACGCTTTAACAGATCCTCTTTGCCATTCTGCAGAATTTCGGCGCCAAAGGACGGTGGATAGGTGACACGGAAATCGATCTCACCTGCCGGGGAAGACCGCTTGATGCTGGGATCCAGTAACGAGTCATCGGGTGCGGGTGCTGCAGAATGCTGTGCCTCCGGAGCTGGAGAAGGCTCGTCGTGAAGGAGTGTTCCGTCTGGATGCACGGCAATTGATGAGCGCATCCGATCCACCTCTACCTGCAGCTGGTTTATGCTCTTTGCCAGTGCCTGCACGCTCTCTTCGTTCTTGGCATGCTGGTCGACCACTTTCTTGTAAGAGGTGGACTGGGTGATCTGGTCACGGTACCTGGCAACGACATCGGCATACAGCATGTTCCATTTCTGTGCATGTCAGCAAGGCTTAAATGACGGGATGGCTATGACGAACGTTCTTCTCTTCTTCGCTCATAGCCTGCCATCTCCGCCTGCACTCGGCAGCGATCTCGTTGGCACCAGCTTTGACACCATGCTGCTGCAGCGACTTCTTGACATCGTTACCGGTCTCGCCGATGTAGAGAAGAAACGGGGACGATGCAGGCTGCTGGGGGATCTTGAAGGTGTCCAAGCTCCGCGACGGTCGTCCTTCAGGGGCAGGGACATCTCCCGACTGCCAGGGCTGTTCTTGCTGGTTGAACTCATCCAGCTTGTACTTCATGTCGGCAAAGTTGGGGAGCTCATTGTCGAGGTGGCTGTCGAACAGCTCGATCCACAGCATGAGCTTCCTCTGCTCGTTGCGGGCAATGAGGTTGTTGAGGAACTGGAGACAGGAGATGAGCAGCTTCTTGTAGGCGTTGATGACGGCCTGCCACTTGTCCTCGTCCTGGGTGCCGGCCTCGCCGTCGTAGCCTCTGGCGGTGACGCGCACGCAGACATTGACGAGGGCGAAGATGTCTTTGTCGAACAGGCGCTCTGCACTCAGATTCTGGACCTTCTCGCCGTGGACCAGCACGTTGCGGGCAATGCACACGAGGTGGTTCAGGCGCTCGAGGTCGCGCAGCAGACTGGGCGAGTAGCTCGCAATGAGCGGGCCCGACAGGCCTTCGTACTCGGGGGCGGCAGGGTCGGGGGCAGCAAAGCAGCGGCGCTCCAGCGAGGGAATGGCGGCCTTGAGCACGTCGGCCAGCGAGTCCCAGAACTCCCACGCCAGGCCCAGCTCCTCGCGCAGCTCGAGGCTCTTGCGCGACTCCTCGAGCGTCTTCTTGACCACGTCGCGCTCGAGCATGCGCAGCGTGTCGTCGCGGATGTAGCCCGGGTTGTTGAAATGCACGCAGTAGGGCGCGAGGGCGAGGCGCAGGCGCGTCAGATATGGCTTTGCCTGCGGGCTGCGGGCGCCGTCGAGGCCGTCGTGGCCGTCGTGGCTCTCGCTGTCGCTGGTTTCGCTTTCCCTATCCATGGCTGCGAGCACGCCGGGACGGTCCCATTCGTGCCACAGTCGATTCTCGGCCAGCAGCGAGCGGTACACCCACACGCGGATGGGCGCAGGCGAGCGGAGGATGCGGTACACGTGGTTCACGGCCAGCTTTTCCTTGACGGCGTAGTACTGCGCGAGCGCGACGTCGGCAAACGCCAGCTTCCGTGACGTGTCCGTGTCCGTGACCTTGTCCGTATCCTCGGGGGACGGTTGCGAGGAGTCGTCGTTGGAGGCGTCTCGCTGTGGGTGCAAATGGCACTGCATAACACGCACCCTCTCATCGGCAAAACAGTCGTGTGAAATTTATTAGAAACCGACCAGGCTATGACGGAAGCAACCCCACTCCCACCCCCACCAACAGCCCCTCACACAATGAAAAGCCCCTCCCTTCCCTTCCCTCGAGTCTGCACGTGGCAAGCATGCATGTCATGGAAATAGGCAAATCTTCTTCTTTTTCATAATCTTGTACGGAGCGTAAACAATCGAAGCAAGGGCATATCTCGCCAAAGAGCCCCCCTCGTCAGAGTGCCCCGCCAACGGTTGATCTAGGAACTGCTACAAATTGACACTTCATACATGTAGTAGTATGGGTCAGGGCATGAGTTCCGCGTGCTACCACATCACGTACATTCCAGCATAGAAAGACATCAAGCACACATGTCCATGTAAGCCGTTTTGACATGGAATCTTACATACCGTTGGCCTTCAATCGCGCCGACATGAACCGACTTACTTTCTTCGTCTTGCCGTCCTTCTCCTCCACAATCGGACTCTCGTCGTCATCCTCGGTCGCCTTGAACCCATCCTGTTGCTGGAGGAAGCGGTTCCGTGTCTTGTTGTACTCTGTGTGCAGCTCACGATTGACTGCGATAGGATCAAACTCATCCGGCGGGTTGGGTTGGACTCCCTGCACATCGTGCTCAACGACGGTACTAGCAAGCGTGCGTCCTTTTGGTCCAGTCGGCACACGTGGGGCTTCTGGCACAGGCACGTTCGGAAGGACATGCGCTCGCGGCTCCTGCACAGCGCGGTCGCGGAGAAATCGAGACGCCCGCAGCGCAGGTTTGCTTGCTGTACCTGGCGCATCCACTTGTGCTGTCGCCCTCTCCACAATGGTCTCGGCAATGGTTGTCGCAACTCGCCTTGGAGCTCGGTCATCTGCTGTTGACAAGTGACTGGGCTGCGACGGCGAAGCAACATCCAGGTCATCGGCGAAGCGAACCCCCTTCTTCGGTTTCGATCCCGATTTCGAGATAGGCTCGGGTCGAGCTGTCGTTTCCGTATTCTGTGTTCGATCAAATTGCTCGTCTTTGCGAACCCGCAGAGTGCGTATGTCGCCAACATGGTCAGCAAGCGACGCTGTAGAGTCTTGGGAGCCAACATTTTCCATCATGCGCGCATTGAGCTTCTTTTCCAGTTCGAGCATCTGGTTCCGATAGTCATCTGTGATGGCAGGCCGGAGACTGCGGCCGTATTCGTCTTCCAGATCGTCGCCGGAGTCGTCGCCATTGTCGAAGTCGTCGTCATCGTCCGAGTACTCCACAGTGGGATGGTCGAGGTCGAGCTCGGCGACTATAGATCCAACTTCCGACAGCCCGTACTGCAGCATCTGCCGTCGCAGTTCGGCGTCTTCCTCAGATTCTCCTTGCGGTATGATGGGATACGTGGCAAGCTCGTTGTCTTCGTGATCGAGTTCGATGACCTTGGTTCCACGGGTGAAGTTGATGGAATCGATGTCGACGTTGTATCCGTCTGCCAAAGATGTCGACTTGGACTCTTCAAGGTTGTCCACAGCTGGCACTGCGCACTCTTCCGGGACCGTGGTAACGATAGGTAGGTCTACACCTGGGGAGTTGCCCTGGTCCTTTGTCATGCGTTGCTGTTTCTCCAGATCAGCCTTTTGCAGGCCGGCCTTTCGAAGAACCTCGGCGATCTCGGCGGCAGCCTTGCCCGTTTGATTCAACGTGCTGGCCACCTCGTTGCCTGCTTCGTCCAGCTCTTCCTCAATGTCCATCATGGGGAGCCCTTCCTCGTTGTCCATGCCAGGTTCTAATAACACATCAACACCAGCCAGTTGCTTTTCAGCAGCATCTAGCTGCTTCTCAATGGTGGCGCTGTTCTGTCGGACATAGTCAATGCGTCTAGAGATCATGTCAACGACTTGGTTAGCATTGCGTTTGGTCTGGAGGTGTCTTCCAAGCAACTCTTCGACCTCGTCGGCACTGAGCAGTTGGCTGTCCTGTCTTTGCGCAAGGGCACGCACTTGTGCCGCCGACGGGTCGCCAGCCGCCAGCAGCTCGTCTTTGAGCGTGTCATACTCTGCTTCCCACGTTGTCCAGTGTGTGAGAGCTTTGCGGAGCTTCTCGACGCTCTCTTGGAGCTGCGCACGGCGGCGCTCGATGCCATCCAGCGCACTCTGCGTGGACGCGGCCATGTCGGGACAAGGCGTGGTTGGTGAGGCAGCAGAGGAGAGGAGGAGATGCAGAATCTGGCACGCACACACATGACATGCAAGGAATGGGGCTTGGCGCGCGCTAGGAGGGCAGGGGACCTCCCATGTCCACCTCGACTACTTGGTACAGGCCGCGAGCTCCGCAGCAGCACGCTCTCCAAGCTCGCTCGCAGATGCCCTCGCGAGCCCACAACATGAGTCCACCGTTGGTTGTGCCTTGAAAGCAGCAGCAGCATCTCCGCTTAGTCATCGGCCGTTGCTCTTCGAGGGTCCGCTTGACCATCGCGTGGCACTCCTCTTTCCCCGTCCGCATCACCGCCGCCGCCATGTCGAAGCAGCCCGCTCGTGCAAATGGCGCGTCCACGAAGCGTCTCGCCGAAGACGGCGGTGCGTCTCCTCTCCATATGTCTCTGCACAAGATGTCTTTGCAGCATGTCTCTCGTCCAGATCCGCCCGCTGACTCGTCGTCAGACATCTGTCCCGTCTGCAAGTCGTCGCGCTATCTCAATCCCAACATGCAGTTCAAGGTCAACCCGGAATGCTACCACAAAATGTGCGAGTCGTGCGTGGACCGCATCTTCAGTCACGGCCCGGCGCCGTGTCCCATCGCAGGCTGCGCGCGGACGCTGAGGAAGCTCAAGTTCAGAAAGCAGACATTCGAGGATCTCAAGGTGGAGCGGGAGGTCGACATACGCAGACGAGTCGCGCGCGCGCAAGTCAACCCTACCTTGCATGCAGTCAACTTCGGCCAGGCTGACAGAGACTCAGGATGAACAAGACCGAGGACGACTTCGAGACACTCAAGGACTACAACGATTACCTCGAGCAAGTTGAGGAAATCACGTGGAACCTGATCCTCAAAGTCGACGTGGAGGCGACAGAGAGCCGCTTGCGCCGGTGGGAGGAGCACCAAAAGGCGGATCTTCCCAACGCCACACGCCGCGAGTTCGAGCCTTCAGTCCCTACCGATCACGTTGTCCTGAAGAAGGGTGCCACACAACGCAAGACAGCCTCTTCTGCAAACACACCGCAGGCCACAATCAACGAGACGATTGAAGATACAGGCTTCCGATTTCACGGGCTTAAGAAACGTGTTGCGCCGCCGCCAGAAGTGTCCTTTGATCCTTTTGGTGGCTGGAGCATAGCTCCGCAGTACTATGTCCTGCAGGACGACTACGACGTCGACTGGCTCACCAAACAGAAGAACGACGCTGGGCACGCAGCGGGAGGATACGACATGCGAGACTTCTACAATCGAGCACTGCGCGAGGCGTTTGGAGGCTTTGGCGTGTTCATTGAGGATGAGATTCTCGCACAAAATAGGCCGTCTTTCAACGCCAACATCGGCACCAGACAAGCTGCGGCCGTTGCGTCAGGTGGCAAAGACGTGCTCATGGACGACGTCTTCTGACTTTCCAGTTACATGATACCCGGCATCTAAGCCATCATTGGGCGGCGTAAATAGTTGTCAGCAGATACTTCACATAGCGCCACGCGAATATCATCCTATTGACCTTGATCATAGGTCAAGATTGAGATTGACGAGCCAGAGTAACGGCTAGGCTCCAACTGTGTGTACTACATTCTGTCATCCATGCTCCTTCGCTCGACCTGGCCAGCAGCGCCGTGGTATGTCGTGTCTTCACCATAGGCAAACTGCTCTTCAGGCAATGCATAACCATCTCCACCCCTCTTCTGCTTCTTGTTTCTACTATTGGCACTAGGATTCGGATTTGCATCATCCTCGGCAGCATTTTCCAGGCTTTGGAGACCGACCGCAGGACCGGACTTTGTATCGCCAGCGACCATACCCAGCTGCTGGAAGCGGCCGCGCCGTGTTGCCTGCCGCTGAACATGCACATCCAAGATCAATGCCACTAGCGTGCTAACGAGTCCCAGTAGACTGAAGCTGAATAGAGCTTTGTACAGCCTGCAAACCGACATGCCCACATCGTCGTCCCAGTTGTCCTTGTTGCAGACATGTGAAAGCGTGCCCGAGGACCACCAGCTAAGTAGGCTGAACGAGACAGCCCAGAGCAGGGCAAGCGCGGAATTGAGTATCGTGTTCAGAACGGGATTGAGGCCGTAGAAGCAATGGAGGATAATGGTGACGGAGAGCGATAGCAACGTGAATAGGGAAACGGACATGAGCTTGTTGCACCATTAGCATCCCGTAGCTGAACTTCAGGAGACGCAGAGCTCCTTACCAGTATGAAGGTCCAGGGTAGCCTGAACTTATCGCGGGCTAGTTCCCCGAGGAAGTAGAACATGATGGATGAGACGACGAGCGACGAAACCAACTGCACCGAGCGAGTCGCGTGAAAGGGGACTCTGGGATAATGCGTGGGCTTCACGCGATCCCTACGAAACGCCATGATGCGGGCGTCCGAAAGGCACAAGGAGCTCGCTTGGTCTCTGATATTAGGTGTATGGACGCGTCGGTACGACAGGAACGAAAGCTGGTGGGCTTTAATGCGAACTGATTGCAGATGTGGAGGTTGCAGAGAGGGCAGGATGCCGAAGCAAGGACGTGGTTCAGCTGAGAGCTGCCTTCAGCCGGACGTTCTTCGCTGCACCAACAAAACACAGGAACCGCAAACATGCGACTCTCGCCATCCCATTAAGCTAATGGACGAAACAGGATCGACCAGTGATTCAGAGTATCCCTGGGCAATCAACGATCCGGCTTTTGCACCTCCCCTACGCGCGGCACACGCTTCACTCGCTTCGGCGCGCTTAGCATAGCACCGGCATAGTGGACGTGGGAAGCAAGCTCCAGAAGCCGAGTGATGTATGCCGTCAAAGTCAGGTGGTTGCGAATGGTCTTTTATGATGGCGAAACTGTCTTTGCAATAAGCTGCTTGCGTGACTCTGCCCCGCGGCCGAGAGAAGATGCCGCGCCGAAATCAATGTCAGCATAATTGCGATGTAAGCCGATGAGCTGCAGAACATGCACAACCGTTATCCAGTTGGCGAAGTATTAAAGTGAGGGCTCGGTGCAGGTGATTAAGAAGTGACCCAGAGCAGGAACACCGCACCGGCCGACAACTGGCCAAGTAGCAATCACTTGCGAGACAGCATAATCCGCGAGGAGGAGTAATTGCCTGACCGTTGACTATACAACCATATCGAACGATATAGACGACACCATGGCATTCTCAATGGCCATGCCCTGGAACCAAGGGGAAATGCAGATGCATAGCCTCCTCAAGGTCCCGCGTCAGGACAACCCTACTTCGACCATGCTCACGCCTCAGGCAGCTTTCATGCTACAAAGGGGATCTCTACTCGCTCTTGGTACCCTAGACTCGCAGAGCCGTCCCTGGACCACATTGTTAGGAGGCTCACCGGGGTTTTCTGAGCCCCTTGGTGGCGGATTCATTGGAACGCGAACACTTGTGGATGGGGTGCATGATCCAGTGGTGCAGGCGCTCGTTGGCGACGCCGCCAATGGAGAAATGCTGCAACCAGAAGATGGAGGCAAGTTGCTCGCTGGTCTAGCTATTGGTAAGTACACATATCGCAACGCTTCCGGGACATGTACTGACATTGCACAGACCTTATGACAAGGAAAAGGGTCAAGATTGGTGGGAAGATGGTGGCTGGAACAATGAAGGAAACGGGTGTCGAAATCCTGGGCGCCGACGTCGAGGGTGCACCCACGAAGCAGCATCAAGTGCAGCTCGTCACCAAGATCGATCAGAGCTTAGGCAACTGTCCAAAGTATCTGAATCAGTACGAAATGCGACCCGCTTTGGTCGAAGCCAAGTTGGTTGCGACTGGATCTGCTTTGTCAGACGAGGGAAGAGCTCTCGTTAACAAGTCGGATATGTTCTTCCTCACAACGAGCGCAGATGAAGACATGGACGTAAACCATCGTGGAGGGCCCATAGGTTTTGTACGCGTCAATGCGGCAAATCAAATCGTGTACCCAGAGTATTCAGGAAACCGGCTCTACCAATCACTTGGCAACCTCTTAATCAACCCCAAAATCGGCATTACCTTCCCAGACTTTGCATCTGGCGACGTGCTCTATGTTACTGGGACGAGCCAAGTGCTTGTGGGTGGCGACGCGGCGGCTGTGCTACCTGGGAGTAATCTTGCCGTTCAGATCACGATAGACGAGGCGCGCTTTGTGCAGCGTGGGTTGCCATTTCGTGGGACAAGACGACTTCCAAGCCCCTATAATCCGCGCGTCCGACCACTGGCAGCGGAGGGTAACATCAAGTCCGCTGTGTCTGCTGCTGCTGCAAGTCCACTTACAGCGCGTTTGGTGAAGAAGAGTCTCATAACGCCGTCTATAGGACGACTGACCTTTGCCGTTTCACCGGGCGTCACATACTCGGCAGGACAATGGGTCGCGATGGATTTCAAAGAGGAGTTAGATATTGGTTACGAGCACATGCGCGACGAAGATCCACTTAGCTTGAACGACGACTTTGTGAGGACTTTCACCATATCATCCGAGCCCAAGTCGAACGGCCAAGTCGAGAAAGAAATCGAAATTACGATCAGAAGTGTTGGTCCTGTGACCAAGTTCCTCTTACAGCAGAACGAACGCGCTGGATTTGAAGTTCCACTTCTCGGGGTCGGGGGCGACTTCAAGATTCAGCAAGATGTTGCAGGCGTGACACCGTACATTGCTGGTGGTGTCGGGATAACGCCGCTTTTGGCCTCACTACGCGACCTCCATCTTTCTCCAGCTCGCTTCAGGTTGTTTTGGACAATTAGGCATGCTGATATTGACATCGTAATTGATACAATGCAGCGGCACAGCGAGCTTGCAAAGCTCAGTGAGGTCTTCCTCACGGGACTCGCGCCGGAGGGGGAAGAAGGCGAGGCGAAGCTCACTCACTTGCGCTCGTCGGGAGCACAAGTGCATACGAGGCGTTTGACTCGGCTTGATATCGATGCTGTGGATGCGCCAACATGGTTTCTCTGCGCTGGCATACAATTGAGGAAGGAAGTTCTGTCGTGGTTGGGGGACAGGAAGGTTGTCTTCGAGAATTTTGATTACTAAGACGGTCTGGCTATACTCTTTGCTCAATTGGCAGCAGGAGACCCTAGTGCATTAAGCTTCTTGCTATTATGATAGACACTCTTTTTTGCACCTTTGAACTTCTCACTGCAGTGACGCTCTATCATGATTCGACCACTGGTAGAGGTTTGCAAACAGGTTCTCCACAGCGTCGAACGCCTCCTAACTGTCATGCTTAGCACGAAAGTATAACTTTTCGTTCAGGAAGTCCAATCATTACTTCCAATCATTCCGAGAACCTGTAGTGTGCGGACGCGGAGTGGCAATTCGCATGATACCTGCACAGTCAATGAACGTATATTTATGGGTGGCATAGAACCTAATCTTCGGCACTGATCGTGTCCAATCCTCATTACTGCCTTCGTCTTAACCTTGCCACCACTTTCCGGGTTGGTTCCATCTTTCCAAAGGCAGTCTCTTTGATCTTTGGCCCAATATCCTTCAATTCTTCTCTGCCAATCAATTCGCAGTCAAATTCGCCTAGTAAGACAGCTAACGTAACAATCCCAATGTTCCTTGCAAAGTGACGGCCAGGACATTTGTGTTCGCCACCGCCGAAAGATGTCCAGTTCCCCGTGAGTCCAGCGTCGCTGAAACGGTCACGCTTGCCTGATCCAGAGATCAAAAATCGCTCAGCCCAAAACGTATCCAGTGGCTTGGTTGTAGTCTGCGGCCTAGCATCATTCCAACCAGCTGTGAAGAGGCCCGTGAACTTGTTGTAAATGAACAGCGTGGTGCCGTGTGGTATTGTGTACTTGTCGTCCAGTGCAAACGTTGGTGTGGTGACGACACGAACAGCGACATTAGAAGCATAATAGCGCGTCGTTTCGGCGTGCAGAGATTGTAGAATGGGCCGTACTGTGAGCTGCATCAGGTCGAATGACCCTGTCTGCGTATCCAGGTGGTTGTGAATTTCAGCAAAGACTTGCTGAAAAATGGTTGGATCTCGCAGTGTTTCAAAGAGGTACCAAAAAGTTAGGGGAGGAGTAATGCTGTTGCCACTTTGACACGCATTAGCGTAACGTTGCGGAAAGGAGGACTTCGACATACGCAAACAGTAGACCAAGAATCTGAGAAACCCTTGCGTCCTCGTCAAACCCGGGCGTTTTGGCATACAGCTCTTGTCTTTCCTGCATCAGACCTGATCCTGCGCTCGCGTCCCAAGTTGTGTCTGCTTTGCCCGCAGTTCGAAGAGCGTCTGACGTCTGATTCCACCGCTTGAGATTGGACAGCAGCCTGTCCCTCGCATCGTAGGCTCTAGAGATGACGAAACGAGGCAGTCCCATAACAATCTCGATGGAACTATCCATGAAAGTCCACTGATCTGCATTCATCTGGGGATATTGTTCGATGATGTCTGTACCCATCAGTGTTTCGGTGATGGCAACCGTTACGTGATTCTGGACAAAAGAGAACAAGTCTGAGATATGCAGCCACTCGGTGCCTTTGACCTGTCTGCCAATGTTCAGACTGAGGCGCTCGTGCACCTTTCTGCTCATGGAGATGAGCGATGTGCCAGTAACGTGTTGTCGGATGTGCTGCATCTGGGTGTGATCCATCTTCCCCTGGTCGTTCTTGTAGAAATCAATGGTGTGAGTTGGACTGCCCAGCATTTGCCCCAGGATCATTTCATGGATGAAAGGGTTGGGATCCAGCTCTTTGGATGAATTCATGACCCTTTTGATCTGATTCGGGTCAAGGAGCACCAATATCTTCCTCCCCGCTGCATCGATGTAGAAAGGCGTTCCATCACCGTATTTGAGTCTTGCAAGCGTCAGTTACCACGACGCCCGAACGATGCCATGGACTTTCTTACAAGCACCGGGCAGCAAATCGTTTAGTATCCCATGCCATGTGTAGAGCATGGCGTACAAAAGGAATCCAATAAGGCAGTGTCGGTGGCACAACATTAGCCCCGTGGCCGTACTTGACCTGATGGAACCAATGCGACGACAGCACGCGGGTGCCTACACAGACGACAATAGCTGTAACGCAGGCTTGAACGATGGCGCTGTGCTTAAAAAGCGCGAACCACTGAGCCTCATTCTCGCTCCAGCTCGTCGTTGTGTTGGAGATCATCTTTGGAGCAGGTTGTGTCACAGCTAGATTGAGAGATGCCTCAGCCTCAGGGGGAAATTCATGAGACGAAGACGTGGGACGCCTCATCAGGTCCAATTTGCATTAGTGCAAGGCGCAATCACGGCTTGATAACGGGGCAGTTGATTGCAGCTTGTGTGCGGCCCACTTCGGGCGCGACTGTTCGCATGTTGCAAAGCAAGGCCCATGGCTGATACTGGAGAGCAGAGATGCAAAGACGCAGAGATGTTGGCGGTTGGATGCTGGCTTGTGTGCAACCAGTTGTGGGCATAGTGAAACGGAGGCTGCTGAAACACAGGGTCAAGCCCCGAACAGGTGCTGCACGGCGCGGGCACTATTTCGGGCGGTCCAATAGGTGACGGCCGTTTGTGGGGTTGGATCTGGAACAACAGACGGCCTTCCTCGTCGTTATCACCACCACCACCCGCGCCGCTCCTTCCCTCATCCACAGTCGCTCCTGCCCTGCTTCGGTAGCGCTTCTCTCTTGTTCCCTCGAGCGAATTCGTGCCTGCGCGCCCCTTGTGTGTGCTGCCCAGGTGCCAGAACCAGCCGCCGTCATGCCTGGCGTTCGTAAGTGACCTTGACGAGACTCGCACGGCGCGAGCGTGCACACTGCGCGTCCACTGCAGCTGACACGTGCCCACCAACAGCACCGGACGCGATGGACCAGGTGAAGAAGGCTTTCAAGAGCATCTTCAGGAAGAAGTCCAAGAAGGAGGAGCCCAAGCCGACTGCGACGACCGACACGCCCTCTGCCGCCGAGTCCAAGCCTTCCGAGACGACCCCAGCTGCCCCGACTCCAGCCACGGCCCCGGAGCCCACCAAGACGGACAGCTTGCCCCCGAGCGGTGCGGCTGCTTCTGCGCCTGCCGAGCCGGCACCTGCGCCCGTACCTGCGCCCGCGCCCGCTGCGTCCCAGGGAGAGGCGAACAAGCCTGAGATTGCCGCCCTCGCTGCAGTGAAGCAGGCAACTCAAAGTAGGTCGACTTCTCGTTCAACTTCCGATCCTCCGCTTTACTATGATGCCAGCAGCGATGGCTCGAGGTGGCGCCACCGAGTCGCCGTCAACAGCGACTCGGGCGGGCCTGTCTAACCACTCACATGCAACGACGCCTGTTACGACTTTACGATTCCCCTTGCCTTTAGAGATACCCATAGACTGACGATTTTTTGCTTTCAGCACCCGAGCCTGCTGGCGCCGTTGCGCCTGCTCCTCCAGAGGCTGCCTCTGCTCAGACGCCCACGGCAGACGCCTCCACGCCGGGCGACGCGAAGGCCACCGATGTGCCTGCCACCACCACCGCTACGACTACTACCGAATCCGCTGCGCCGCCGCCGGCTGCACCGCTAGATATGCCCGAGATTCCTGCGTCCAAGCCAGCAGCTGGCATGAGTGCCACAAGCGGCCCTTTGAGCGATGACCCGTTCGCTGCTGAGCCCAAAGACGAGCAACCAGCCGTCCCCGCCCCAACACCTGCTGCTCCTACGGCTACTTCTGCCGCGCCGGAGCCTACCACGGCAGCGAAGTAGGGCAACCCATGGCAGCCACGTCAAACCGAGTCATTTGTCGGCTAGAGTTGAATAAGCATGGGCGGACATCTCTCGAGGGCCGGGTTGGGCGTACTCGACGCGTGCTGCAACTGCACAGACGGAGCTTACTGCATGTTTTGTTTACTTTTCCGTTTTCATCCCACTAATACTATACCCACTGCTGTGTACTTTACAAGCGAATCTGCGGGGCGACTGTCTGCTGAGACACGGAACTCGGTCTTTTAGCAATTGATCAATGTCTTCGACTCTGTGCATGGCGTTTTGAATGATGTTACTAGGAAATGGAAGGGAAGACGCGACCGTCGTTAGCGCGTGTTGCCCCACTACACGTCGACCACGGTATTCGCTCGAAGCAGCGCACGCAGTGACTACACCTCCGTATCTCAACTGTCTAGGAATCCACCTGCTTGCTCTGAGACTGCCTCTCTACCTCCTTGGCACGCGACGCCGGCAGACCAGAACGGAGACATCAAGCATCCCTTCTCTTCAGCAAAAACAGCGACGTCACCATCGCGAGCTCTCCCCACCATGCCACCCAAAAGCGGCGTTTCACGCATGCGAAATGTCGACTACGACGACGACGACGACAGGTACGACGAAGATGACTACTACGACGAAGATGAGGCCGATGGCAACACAGAAGACGACAAGGAACAAATGCGCGTCGGTACCATTGGCGTTCGCGCGGCTCTAGGCGACTTCGAGGCCGGCGTCAGTGACGCACAAATACAAGAAGCCTTGTGGCACTACTACTACGATGTCGGCAAGAGCGTAAGCTATCTGAAGAACAAGCTTGGAGGAACCAATACCGTCAAGGAGACCCCGAAGAAGGAGAAAATATTGTCCAAGTTCGACCAGGCCGCGGTTGTGGCCGGAGAGAGGGCACCCACAACTACCGGTAAGTACACTCACCTGCAGCACAGTATTGTGGAGTCCGCCCACCCCGCCACCTTGAACCTGCCGCCGAGAAAGATGCCAACCTACGACGCAGATGACTTCTTCTGGGACATCCCCTGGGGTAAGGTCCCTGCTCATCGTGTGGGCTCCATTACAGTCGACCCGCCTCGGCATAGGATAGGCTTGCTAGGCGGTTCCAAGTTAGCAGCGCTTGCTGCAAAGCGACGAAAGGAACGAGAGGAAGCTGAAGCCACGGCCAAGGTCGCCTCAGCCGGTGACGCAGATGCGGCCATTGCCATGCTGGACAAACTCAACGTGACGGGCCTTCGTTCAGGAACAAGCCAAGTCAATGGGACAACTCGCCGCTATCCTGCTCGAAAGCGCACGCCATCACCTGAGCCGCAAAAATCAGCAGAGGAACCGGTAGAGGAGCCTAAAGCGCCTGAATCGGCCATCGTCATCGAGAATCCAGCAAAGCGCGCCTCAGCATCAACCTTTGCGTCAACCCTTTGCGGGGCAGCCAAAGCAACACATCCTATCGCGCACTTTTCCATGCCGTATGTCAATATCAAAGGACCCGAAACTGTCAAGGCATTCGAAGCGCCTAGCCCGGACGACGTTGTGCGTACGGCTCAGGCCAAGGGAGCGGCTGGTGGTCGGCGTTGACTCCACACCACCAACCCTAGTGAACCTTTCTAAGAATTGCAGGAACCACGCCAAAGAAGAAAAGGCACAGCAATGGAGACAACATAGTCGAAGCTACAGAAAGGCTGTCTGTTGTCGATGAGCCACGTGTTAGGAGCAAAAATCTCAATGTTGTCGCTGAATTTGAAAACAGTGATGCCAAACGGATCGCGAATTTCGTTGTAGTCGGTAAGTAGCATGTGGTCTGAGCGAGCATCGAATCCTTGTTTTGTCCTTCTCACAAAGAGTGTTCAATATTATGTAAACGCTAACCGCCCGCTTGTAGGGCATGTTGATCACGGCAAGAGCACATTAATGGGCCGTCTTTTGCTTGATCTCAAAGTTATCGATCAACGTTCCATTGACAAGTTGCGGAAAGAGGCGGACACAATTGGGAAGTCATCCTTTGCTCTTGCTTGGGTAATGGACGAAACGAGTGAGGAACGCAGTCGCGGAGTCACCGTCGATATTGCCACAAACTATTTCGAAACAGAGAAGACACGTTTCACGATACTGGATGCGCCAGGACACAAAGATTTCATCCCAAACATGATATCGGGAGCTTCTCAAGCCGATTTCCCGGTCCTGGTCATTGACGCCAGCACGAACAGCTTCGAGTCTGGTCTGAAAGGCCAGACTAAAGAGCATATTCTCATTGCGCGCAGTATGGGCATGCAACACATCATCGTAGCAGTCAACAAGATGGATACTGTAGCCTGGTCCAAATCGCGCTTTGACGAAATCTCGAAACGAATGACGTCCTTTCTTACAGAAGCTAGCTTCTTGGAAAAACGCATCACATTCATTCCACTAGCCGGTTTGACCGGCGAGAATGTTGTCAAGAAGGTGGATCATCCTGCTGCAGATTGGTATTCTGGTGAGACGCTTCTTGGAGCTCTTGAGCGCATCGACCTGCCGCAACGAAACCTACAAAACCCGCTACGTCTCTCAGTCGCCGATGTTTTCCGAGGTGATTTGCGCTCACCTCTCAGCATAGCTGGACGCATCGAATCTGGTACTCTCCAAGTCGGAGACGTCATTCTGGCCTTACCCGCCAACGAACGTGCTATCATCAAGGCAATTGAGGTTCAGGATCAATCAGTAGATTGGGCCGTCGCAGGTCAGATTCCCACTCTGCATCTTACCGACATTGATCCAGTCCACCTCCGCCAAGGTGACATCCTCTGCCCGCCAAAGGCGCCTGTCAAACTTGTCAAAGCATTCTCTTCGAAAATGCTTGCATTCGAGCATGTTCTTCCTTGTCCAGTGGAAGTCTTCCGGTCGACGCTGAATAGCCCTGGGAGCATCAGGACACTGAGCGCCAAGCTAAACAAGTTCACAGGTGAGGTGGTGAAGAGGAGACCGAGGATAGTGAAACCAGGTGAAGTGGCCAGAGTTGTTGTATTGCTTGAGAGGGAGCTTCCTATTGAAGAAGGGATGAGGGTCGTTATCCGGGAGCGTGGCCGCACGATCGGGGCTGGGCTCATGGAAAATGTCGCCTAAGGACGAACGCCAGAGGAGGGGCGGGTTGGGTTCTCGGTCTCGTATTCAATAGGACTAGGTAAATGTTACCTACAAAGATTTCCAGCATATTCAATGATATCCAATCTATACATGTCATTGCCACTATCTAGTAGCATGGGTGATGGTTTCATCCAAGGCACCGCCTTGCACTAGCTTCAGGGCATTCTCACTGATTACTTTCTGGCCCATGGTACCTTTGTAGCAGCTTCCGACCATCGCGATGACTCCGTGCCAGCACTCACATCTCGGTTAGCCCATGGTGCTGTCGTGACGACCATATCACCTTGGGCCGGGGTTGCAGGTGGCCTGCTGGCTGGCGAACCACGCCCGTGCGGCTGGTGCCGTGGTGAAGAATACGCCGAGGTCGATGACGTGGAGGATGGGACCGTGGAAGCCTTCGGTTGGCTCGATGTGTGTACACTGGCCTGTATGGACTTTGCATTCGGATCTTTTTCCCAGGCAAACATGGACCCAAACGGAAAGTGCTGAACCACTGGAAATTTGGAGAGGACTTCTGCATTATACATTTTTATCATGCCCTATGCGTATTAGTGATGATGAAGTGTAATATCGTTTAGTCTATATGACGATGCTCGAGGTCAGTGTGCTTACCTTGTTGATCTTGGCCCAGCCCGCTTTCACCCCAGAGACATCGAAAAGGATCGGGCTATGTTCCCAGAAAGGACCTTTCTTGACGTCGTAGATGAATCCAATGGCACTGAAATACATGTTTCGCTTTCTTTCGCGCTCCACCACGTTAATCTTAGCTACATCTGCGGGATTAGGTGCGCTTGGTAGCGAGCCTTCGCTAACAACTTCGGCCGGATTAGCGATAGCTGGCGAGAATTGAGCACTGCCGAAGATATAGGGCAAGAAGGCGTGATCGTCCAAGCCCCATACTCCATGCGATCCAGCAGGCTCAAGCGTATACGTCAAGATCAGGCGACGGACCAGGGCGAGGTAGGGCTCAATGATGCCGATGACAATAGCGCGTTCAATGTCTCCATCATTCGAGTCGGGAAATGCACCGAGCTTCCACAGGCATCCCAAAAAAGCAAGGAAGCTGAGCTCATGCCCGGTGCCATAATCGAGGCGCTGCGAACTGCCGAAGCTACCGGTGAGGTAAGCCTCCAGCTCTGCTCGAGCGGAGACCTCCGAGGTCGTCTTGAAGTCGAGGACCTCCGAAGGGATGTGTTCACCGAGAAGAGCAGGGACCCGCTCGTTGACAAGATGATACCAATTCCGGAAACTTAAGTTACCAAATCGACGCGGCCCGGGGTCTGGGGGTGCTTCGTCGATAGTGGCTGTTAAAGTCTCAAGCAGCTTGGTCAGGCTCTGCACGATAGAAGGGCGAGGGACAGCCGTGGTGTTCAGAGTCCATTCCCTTGCCGTCTGTGCATGGCTGTGTGCGTCTACAATTTTCCTGGGCAGCATGGCCGTGTTGAGCTGGAAGATGAAGGTCATAATATCTGCATATGCCTGGGTAGCGAGAAAGAAGGTGACGTCGTCGCCATCGTGAATGCGCTTCACAGGGACTGCAAAGAGGTGGCCTTGTACCGGGTCCAGCCTCTCGATGTGAGGAGCTCTTGAGGAGTTTGATGCCATGAGGTCTGGTGGTTCCGACGTGTCTTCGGTAGTGTGAACGCGGCTAGTGGAATGTTGCATGTGATCTCGCGTTTGGGTCGGCCCACGGCATGCGGGGGGATGCGCGCTTGCTTCCAGCGCTACCAGCCTTCCCAATTCCCTACTAGAGCTTAACATCGTCATTGTGGGTACTTCTCTCTCACTCCGCCGATGCAGCAACGCAGCGCACTGCCACCCACATGGCGCGTCTGAAGCAGCCGCCGCGTAGGGGAGGTACGTGCACCACGCGCCGGAGTAGACATTAACAGGGAGCTGACACGACCATAGTGATTCACCCTGTGTCCCCGTCTTCCCATGCCTCGACAGACGGCGAGGCGGCAACACAGCAGCTCCTCGCCGAGTCGCGTGCGTCTGCGTCCAAGCCCGCAAGAGAGCATCCGCAGCCGTCGGCCGTTCGCGGCGCACTTCTCTTGAATGCCGCGCGCATAGACTTTCGCCATAGTAGTCCTCCTCTACGGATGGCCCGCCGCAAGGCTCCCAACGGCAAGCTCCCTAGGGCGAGCCTGGCGGCAGAGCGGCCGCGACAGAATCTTGCAAGAGAGCGCGATGTATACGAGCTTCCGGAAAGCCCGCAGAAGAGTGCTTTCAGGCTTCCGGAGATGGTCAATCGGGAGCCCCTCACCGTCTTGAAAAAGAGGCGGAACCTGGACGAGCAGCACATCGATAGCCATGACGCGTCGTCTGATCTGCCTCAGCACGATGACATTGCTGGACCTGCCCGGCAGTCGCCCTTGCGCTCATCGCCACCCCCTGCCACTCTTCAGGCACTGCAAGCATTGAACGTCGAGGAGGAGCCCAGCACGCACGTGAGGAGTTGGAGTGTTGATATCGAGGAACGATTACCAAGTGGCGCGCTGAGGTGTGCCACGGTCTCCTACAAGAACAACCGTCTTCATGGCCCGACATACCAGCAGTGCCATAATGCCGCTGCACAGAGCACTGGCCGCCACTCACACTGTGCTCGTCATAAGCAGAGGCCAGGCTCGACCCGCTGTCAATATGTGACAGACCACGACGGGCACGTGGTGCAGTGCCGTGCACCTGCCACCGTTGGGCAAGCGAGATGCGCCCGTCATTCTGGCAGGCTGAGCAAAGTAGGTGATAGGACCTCTGGACGGACAACGAGTGTGACTTCAGCACGAAACCCTGGCGCGGAAAACAACCACAATGCACATGACACCAAACCATCAACGGGACAAGTGACTGCGTCGAGAGACACAGTGGACGCGAAGCGTGGAGATTGCAATCAGATGTCCGCAAAACACCGCCATGCTGGCACTAGGTCCCTCGATCGCACGCAAGCTAATCGACCTCAGTCTGCACGGACGGCAGATAGAGAGCCGTCAATTGGCGGGACGCGTAAGAGGTCGGCCGCTCAGGCTACCGCAAGCATTGACACTGCCTCCATGGGAAGCAACTCGACGCGGCGTGTGAGGTCAAAACATCTGCCTCAGCCATCAACCGCCATGCCGGTCGAACGGTCCAGCAAGCAGCGACATAGTACCAAAGATAGCCCAGAGCAGCTGCGACCGACAAAGAGTACGGAACAATCTCGCAGTGAAATGGAAACCGTATTCGACTTCCTCAGACTAGATGAGCGGACTGGTAGCTGTCAAACGGACTTCGGGCGCAACATCAAGCGCACCTGCGACACCACTTGCGCTCTGTTACAAGAAGAAGGTCTGGCCATTGAGAACATTTGGGAGAACATTGAGCATGTCCAAGAGCTGCTTAGGAGGGTTCCCGAAACTGACGAGATTGACCACCGCTCACTCAAAAGCGATGCATACTGCTACGTGTTCCGCTCTTTAATCCAGGTCTTGCAAGCATTGCACCGCCGCTTCACGTCCGGCACTTGCGATCCCATTAGGTCTCTTGAGGCATTGCGCTTGTTCGTCCCCTTGCTGCGTAACATTGTCTCTTTCAAGGACACAATCGCTGAATGGAAAGCCACAATATCTCAGCGCTATAAAGGTGATAGGATCATCAAAGACGTGGATTCCTACCTGATTGCCCCGCTCCGGGAAGTTGAGCAATCATTGAGTAGACGACTGAGTCAACTGGAGAGCAGAGAGCGTGATCGCCAAAAGCTCACTGACATGCAACGCGAGCAGGAGGAGGAGCACATGGAGTATCTGAGACATGAAGAGGCACTGTTAGCAAGACAGACGCGGTGGCGACGCTGGCAGGAATTGCATATCAAGCGAATGCAGTGCGAGCCTCCAGGAAGTAGCCGACGGAAAGCTCTGATTATTGCAAAACTTGATGACCTGGAAGAGACGGATGCCGATGGAATCAAATTCGAACGATTGCCTGTTTTCAAGGATCGCATCACGCCACCTCCATATCGAACATCTTCGATGGCGCAAGAGATGCCCTGGTTAGCCGAGCAGGAGACTGCGTTAATTGACGGACTAAAAGATTTTGCTGGTAAGTGCCAAACATCAACAAAGGTTTTACTTGTATTGACATACTCGGACAGGCCCCCACGTTTTCGAGAGTGTGTTTGACAAGTACTGTCGACCTGGCGGATCTTTGCGCGACTTTAGTGTTACTGACATTACTGCCAAGGCCAGTTGGATTCGTTTAGGCTATGAAAAACTTCACCAAGAGATTGGGTGGGATTTGCCTGCCTGGGTCAAGCAGATACCTATCCTACTATAAGCAATCGCTACACAGGCCTTGTACTAAAATGTACTAACGTTTAATCCTAG